>VWZO01001387.1:263390-537961 GCA_013396975.1 Bucco capensis | reverse complement strand
GGGAACAAAAGAAAAAAAGAGAAATACTAGTCATATTCTCCTCATTCATCTGTATTAGAGAAATTATGAGTTGTGTCCAGAGCAACAGCTCCGATGCAAAAGAAATATCTCACGCCTTCTCAGCAGGAGCCACGTTGGCTGACTTCCATATCTACACAAGATGGATGATTATTGATGTTGACTTTCATGACATGAAACATTTCTATCTCATTTTTCAGAACCATAAGAAGCCTGTTAATACTGCCACCTGTTCATGCCTTCTTCCTTGTATGCAGCAGTATCAGGTGGGCTTAGAAGCATTCAGCATGTCATGAAATCAGAGATAGGACTAATAAAAGAGATGAGGTTTTGCTTTCCAGTTTGTGGGGTTTTTCCTTAGCTTTTTTTTCCCCTAAGATGAGTTAAGCTTCTCTTACTAAACAACCACAGAGAAATGCTTTAACACACAGCATCATATTCAATCTTGAGGTCTGTGGGTACAAGTACTCACTCCTATTTATCTGTTAGATAAAATAAGAGATTACAACAATGTATTTTGTCTCTATCCCAAGAGAATCTTTCAGTATGTAATTAATAAAGATACCACAGATTTCTATGCATTTCTAGGACATGATCATTATGCTATCTAGATATTAAGCTAGCAATTTTGAGTTACAGAGGGGAACCTGCTCTTGCTGGAAAGGGCTAGTGTGTCTGAGAGCCTGTCTGTGTTTAAACTGTATCAGCTAGTCTATTAAAATATATTATCCCTGTCTAAAAATGCTGTCTTATTATTATCCTTGGACTGTCACCTCACCAAGAATGCTGCTATCATATGGTACCACCTTTTGCTCTTGTAAAAAAAAAAGTGAAGTAAATTATTCTTTATTTTAGTTATTTCAGGAAGACATTTGCAAAAAACCCTTATTTTTGCATTATTCTCTAAAAAGGTCAGATTGAGCTAATTTTGTTCCATAATTAAGTCCTTCTACTGGAAATAGTCCAATCATCAGCTGAACAATTGCTATTTTATATTCTGAATGGAGAGGTTATCTCTTCCTTTATCTCCTCCAAAGGAGAAGACTCTAATAGAATTATGGAAGTGAGGATGTGGTCTTTTGTGAGTTTAAGAAAGAGATTTATTAAGCTCATTTGGACCATTTCTCTATTACATGTCCCTTAGACAAACAGGCAAAGTGTGCCACAGCTAGGCCCATATTTTGTGTTAAGATAAATTTTAATGCTTTGTAGGCTTCTCTGCCCAGGTAATGACTTCTGCTTGCTATTCAGATAATTCTTTTCCTAATATGATTCTGGCATTTTTGAAGAGTTGGGAAACTTAAAATATTTTGTTGAAAACCTTAGTAGAATGAATTATTTTAAAGTCTGGTCTAATTTGAACATTGAAATTAATGCAGAGGGGAAGGCCAAGAGGGACTTTTCCCTGATGTAAGGGAGTGCTACAACCTGATGATGCAGTAAAAGACTGTATGAAAGTGCCATTTCTCATGACAGAGAACCAAACCTTCCCTTTGATGACTTCTGTCCATATAAATGTTTCATAACCCAGCAACCTTTGTGGCTGGATGAAAGTAAGGGGCAGAATATCTTGTTGGACAAAAAAAATATATCTGCCTGTGAGAATATACACAGCAAGAAATGCTACTCTAAGACTTCAATACACAGCAAGAAATGCTACTTAAGACTTCAATATTATCCACCTGTTTAGGCATGTGTGATACTAATTTAGCTATGCTTCCAATTACAATTCCCTGTGCAGTCAAATGTCATCTTTTATTTTGTGATAAGCAAGTGTTAAATTGTACAAACACAACTGCATCATTGTATAGTGTAAGGCTACAGGACGTATTTTGAGGGAAGAATTTATATTTCCTCTGGATTGCAGATTCCTTGATTAGGACTTTAATTTGACACCCTCTATTAATATTGAATGGTAATTGCCATGTACAGAAAATTTCAGTTGCCCTTTAAACTATACCTACTCACTTAGAAATGTGAGCAAGAGAAGCAAATTTTAAGCAATATGGTTAAACTTAGGGAGCACATTTGTTTCCATCTTAGACATCTCTCTTGAATTCACATCAGCTAACTGATCTGAATGAATTACATGGGCAGCGGCACCGTGAGCACTAATGTGTATGTGATATTCATGAAGCAGAGGACACTGCTCCTCACTTTGCTGACCAGCACATCCTAATATTAATAGCATATTTTAGAAATGGACAAGGGGTAAGGTGACTAAAAGGACTAGGAACTCATATAAGGAAGATATAGGAGAATATAAACTATTCAGTACAAGAAAAATGCTCCTTTGTGGACATCTACAATCTACATCCATTCAGGAATCAGATAAGCAAGTCTTCTGGAAATGCTTCTCAATTAGGAGTTTTGTATCAAATTCTTTTAATACAAGGTAATTGCAACATTAGCAAAGTACTCATCTGTTTCTGCAGCTTTCTGAAACATACATATTATCAAAAAGATTAGTGGTTTGAAAAGTGCTGGATTTTAGCTTAACTCCACGAGGTGTGCAAAGCATCATGCTGCATCATTATGCATGCTTTCCTGGCTCCTTAAGGGATGTGAGACACTGCATTTATACACAGATTTTTTTTCAATTTTATGAATAGAAGATGATAAATTACTAGGTCAGAATCTTTGCAGGTGGACACATTGTATCATTAAACAATTAGAAGACAAAAGGTCTTTTGCAAAATAGTTGTTAGCAGATGTGCATTGTCAGGTTGGATGGGGCTTTGAGCAACCTGATCTAGGTAAAGATGTCCCTGCTTACTGCAGGGGGGTTAGACTAGAGGACTTTTAAATGTCCTTTCCAAACCAAACTATTCTATGATTCTACAATTCCATACATTATATGCATGTATTTGCAGAACATTCTATTTTCATATAGTTAGGTTGCATGACTGGTCACATGATTTTTTTGATATCATGCCATAAACTTTTTTAAATCAAGGACAAGTATCTTCCATACAAATAGCCTGCATGGGTTTTTTCTTTTCACACCCCTCTTTTGGGATATGTTAGTCTTGCAACTCTGCAGTGGTCAAGTTCTGACTACAAAAACAGCTGAATGTGCCATGTAACACTGGTCCCAGTGATAAGAGGGACCATGAATGGT
The DNA here is from genome assembly GCA_013396975.1 of Bucco capensis. Lineage (NCBI taxonomy): Eukaryota > Metazoa > Chordata > Aves > Piciformes > Bucconidae > Bucco > Bucco capensis. The sequence continues at coordinate 534,822 of VWZO01001387.1, read as the reverse complement.
TCTGATATGAGGTCAGTTTAATTACAAATGGTTAAAAGTTGTAGAATTCATGTGTTGTTTGGTTTTTTCTACACAAGGACTCTTAAAGAACAGAAATCCATCTATCAAATATGACTGGACTATATGGTTGACTTAAAAAGAACACCTCAGAAACAGAAATGTTTTTGTGCATCACTGTTCCCACTATTCACATAACCTCAATCACTCAGTAGAAAACTAGGGACCAGTTCAACTATTTCAACTGTCTTAATTAAGCAGTGTTTCTGTAAGAACAGTACCTCAAGGTTAAGTGTATGAACTACAAACTGTACTGTGAGTAATGCCAAACAGCTGCAGTAATTCATTAACTTACCGAACACTAAAGAGGTGCAGCTGTAAGGTAGAATTGCTTAAAAATACCAACAGTACAACTTCACTGGCTAGTGCTATTGCCTCAGCAGTTATTCTCGTTCATTTCACCAAAGTAAACAATGGCCTCAAGGTTGCACCAGGGGAGGTTCAGGTGGGATAGTAGGAAAAATTTAACAATTACTTTACTGAAACTTTAAATGCAAAGAGAATCACCCTTTTCTCACAACCTTCAGAGAATGCTAGCAATTATGTTCTCAGACCGTTTCAAGATCTGCAGCATACTTGCCAAGAACATAGAATCATGGAATCATTAAGGTTGGAAAAAACACCCAAGATTATCAAATCCAACTGTCAACCCAACCACCATGCTACTAAACCATGTCATGATGTGTCATGCCTACATGTTTATTGAACACCTCCAGGGATAGTGACTCCAACACCTCCCTGGGCAGTCTGAGCCAATGTCTAACAACCCCTTCAGTGAAGAAATTTTTCCTAACATTGAACCTGAACCTTCCCTAGTGCAGCTTGAGGCCATTTCCTCTCACTGTCAACCCAGTAGAAGAGACCAACCTCCATCTCGCTCCAACCTCCTTTCAGGTGGTTGTAAAGAGAGAGAAGGTATCCCCCTGAACCTCCTTTTCTCCAGACTGAACAACTTCAGTTCCCTCAGTCTCTCCTCATAAGACTTGTTCTCTTGACCCCTCACTACCCTCATTGCCCTCTGGTACAGCACAGCACAGCACAGCATGGGACGGCACAGCACAACACGGGACGGTATGGCATGGCACAGTACGGCATGGCAGTGTTTCTCTCCAGCTCCAGCACATGTCAAGCATGACTAGTTAGTGGGTCACAGCTCCTGCCACTTGTGGCAGGCTTGCCAGATGTGGGGTAATGGTGAGAATACAAAAAGTCAGATGTTTGTTACAATACTGTCAGCCGAGGAGGTAGGATTCACAGAAGGAATTCTCTGAGCCCATGCAGTGGAATTGGAAGTTCAGCTGATCCTGGGCTCTGCAGGCAGTTCTTGTAGCCAACGTTTTGGCTTCAGTGCAGGGAGCAAGGATAAAAGGGGCTTCAGCTGCCCTCTGCTTGTCAGACCTCTACTTGAGTACAACATAGCCTGTCCCAAATGATCACCTGAGAGATTGGCATTAGAGTAGCTTATTATAGATGATCTTTACTGAAAAGTCAAATGAAAGTCTGTTAACAATCTCAGAAATGCTTTGAAAGAGTTATCTAAGCAATAGGGCTAGTCCACTAGAAGTGATCTTTAGTACTGATTTCTGGAAATGCTGTAAAGGAAAAAAGAAAAGGAGGTGGCAAGTCATCTTAGAAATACAGCTGCAAAAGCTAATTTTACAGGATTTTAAGTGGTATGTGCTGACACATATCGGAAAGCAGCAGCATGCCTTATGAACTGATGAATGGCATTTGGCAGAGGTGGATTCAAAAGGCAGCTGGAGTACCTTTGATTTGATTGTCTCCTCTTTTTCTTTAAAATACAGAAAAAAGATGAGGTTTGCTATAGAAAAGAGCAGATACCTATGAATATTTTCATCTTTGAAAAAATAAGCAATTCTGCTGCCAGCAGAGAACGTTTGCTTAAATGCCTCCCACAAGGTAAAAACCATAGTTGTTAGTACATGCTCTAGGGTGACATAACTTTAAAAGTATTTTTAAGTTGCCTTCAGACTTCTCAAAGGAAATAAATAATGCTACATTACTAAGTAATACAATAGTAATGCTGTCATGAACCACCATCTTTAAGAACTTGAACACAAATACCAATAAAATCAGTAGTCTCTAAAAGACAGCATGGGCAAACCCAAATCATACTACAGGATACAATGTGGAATAATAAAAATCCAACACATACTGATCCTTTCAAATATACTCAGCCAAAGCCCATATAGTAAGGCAAGACTATATGAGAGAACAGAAAAGCCTATAGCCAAAGCCATCTCTTGACTTTCCTACTTGGCAGAGGAAAGCGATGCCCTGAGGGAGAGATTCCTGTCGTCACCAGGATTTAGTGCACAGCTGTTCCAGACCTGCTCACTTCAAGTAGTGCAATATGCAAAATGAAGTAGCCCACAGCACATTGCATCAAATAGCTGTTCTTTACTAGAGTGTTTCAGCATCCTCATTTTCAGTAGCAAGATCAGAAACAAGGCATTAAGATATGACAGTCTTTCATGCAATATGGCATAACTTTTAACTTTAGATGCTAACAATTAATGGCAGCAGCTACAAACCTGGAAAATTTGTTAGAGTGGAGAGTTAACAAATATCAATGTTCTTAATGTGAAAGGCTTTAAAAATCAAAATTGACCCCATAAAAAAGTCTGCTTTCCCCTTTCCTTCAAGATTTGGGCAAAACGAGTTCATTATCTCAAGACAGACCAGATGGTACTTAAAGACTTTTTACCCAATATACTTGAGAAAGTTTTGCTGTATAATGAGCTATGTAATATGTGTAGCTACTTAGAACCACATGTAGCTCAGATTCAGCTTTCAAAAGCAAGGTAGTACATTTTAATTAATTTTTACAGGCCAGGGAAAACTTTTTCTAACTTAGGCCTGGAAATCATCTTTGCTTTATAATGGTCACTCTGGTTATATGTAAGTATAGGTTTTCAGTAATACCACATCGTTTTTCAGAATTTTGAATATGGATGTGGATGAGAGAAAGGATGAGTTTAATTTCACTAGAAGGGAAAATTCATACTTTAGAAATAAAAAAAAAAAAATCATAATTATGAGTTTCATTGAGAGAGACAGCACCATAATTTTTTATATTTCTTCACAGTGTTGAGATGTGCAATGAGGGACCAATCAATGCTAATATATATTCTATGAGCTGATGAAAGGGAAGTCAGAAATCTTAATGTAAAACTGTATATGCAAATCACTAGTTAGAAGCCTAACAGCTATTTGAAAGTGCAATCTTTCAATCAGAACGCAGAAATTATGGTGCTAATTTACATTGAACTCAAATCTCCTTATTTGAAAATAAAGAGAAAAGATTATCCATTGGACCAATTTTCTAAGATCTGCATTCAGTATGTCATCAGTTGCATTTTTAAACCAGAACAGGAGGCTTTCTAAAAATATGTCACTGTTCAAAGAGGATTTCAATCAGGGAAGTTTTATGAACAGTGTAATACAGGTAGAGATCACACCAGATCATCTATCACAAAAATGCCTTCTCGCTTTTGAATGTGTGAGTTAAGCAACACATAAGACTTATATAATCAAGATCTTTCTGTAGTCTGATAAGTGCAGACAGACCCTTTAAGTATACTAGGAAGTTACATGAGTTTTGAGAAAGCCTGAGAAATAAAGCTTTTCTCCCTCCCTCCCTGCCTCACTCCTCTCTCTTTCTTTCTTCCTCTCCCTTTTTTCTTCCCTTCTCTTTTTGCAAAGCTTAATCTTATTTAATCAGTATCAACATTATTCTTGATGTTCTGTTCTTCCTGTGACTTTATGTGTGTGTATCCCCAAAGCTCTTTGAAATCTACTTGGGGGCACACAATCGATTCATTGCTTGACAAGTTCTCGGGAATACCTGGCAATATTTTTACCCCTGTGATAACAACCTGCCATGCTCTCTACAGATGCTATGTGGTTGACCTCCTCCTTGACCTACCTGTGGCATCATATCCACATCTTTTCCTTGCTGCAATAAAATATGCAGCGGTAGCACAGTGATCAGAAAGATGACATTCTGCACTGCTCCTTGAAACATCTTGAGGTATATTTGTCTCACTGAAGGCACTGTATTTGTGGCTGTCTTAGCCTGCATCTAACAACAGCTTCAGCTAAAAAAAAAAATTAGTAGAAGCAGCAATGCAGTTTCAATGTGAATTGTAGAGTCATAGAATCATTATGGTTGGAAAAGATCTCTAAGATCATCAAGTCCAACCATCAACCTATCACCACAATGCCACTAAACCATGTCCCTAAGTACCACATCTACATGATTTTTTGAACACAAAAAGGCATGCTGGAGCACATCTCACTGCTATCAGAATTATAGCACACCATATAGTATATGGTATAGCACACCAGGTTATGAATCACAGCTTGTTACTGCAGCTGCCATTTGTGTTTATGATGGCTGTGATGCCGAATCTGTTCTTACCAGAGGAAAGGACTGATCCAACAATGAGAGAGCTAAGAAATAAAGCAGGTTTTGGACCTATACCTATGAACCTCAAAAAGTCTGTGGACTACTTCTTGAGGGCCAAAGATCACTAAGGAAAGTAAACCAACTAAGAGCAAACACAAACGTACCTCATGACCTTCTGAGAACCTTGAGAGGTTTGTAACACAAATATACTGCAAACAAATATCCTCATACACAGACTTGTAGTGAGATTCTTATAATGTTTTTATTACTGTTAATGAACACTAGGAATGATTATAAGGGCATATATGCCTAGACAGAAGCATCAAATCTATTTTTTTTTGTAAAATCTATCCGTTCTGGTAAAACATGAAGAAACTAAGCATTAACTGGATCACCATATGCCTGTTCCTTTCTTGCATGCTTTCTTACAAGTTTCTGCTTTCTGCTGGGTCTGAATTTTCTGTTTCATAGGGCAAAATGCCTCATCTTTTCACAATGATTTTACTGCTCTGCAACAGGCATTTTGTGTCTTCAAGGCAGGGAGCTGAAGAAGAGTCACAAATGGGATGAGGGTAGCTGTTACAGAGACAGTAACTGCCATTTATCAAGAAAAATGATTGCTATTAAACTATTCCTCCCCAGCAGAAGCCTGAGGGATTTGGCCACTGCTGACGGTACAGCTGCTAAACAAAGCAGTAGGACATAAAAGATATGTATTAATATACAAATCATACACACAACTCCTGTGTATTTCTTCAGAGCAGCCTTATAAAATACTTGGTCATATGTATATCTTGTAACTTTTCTAGCAACTATTTAAATACAAACAAGATGGGAGGGAGGGAAGGAAGGAAAAGGGAAAAAGTCTCAAATCCACCCAAAGTTAATTGAAGCTACAATCACTGGTGCACTTCCATTAGAGCATAACAAGAGTGCAAACTAATTTATACTCGTAGGTTAAATGTCGTCTGTGAAAAATCACCAGTTAAAGCAAGGTTCTGGAGTACCAGAAGAACAAATTTTGAAGCATTCTGAGTTAATAGAGTTAGTTTTCAGTTAGCACCTGGATACCACAAAAACAAAGCTCCTATACTTTTATTTAAAGGTATTACTAAGAAGTACTTTATACACATGGGCACAAGCAGATATATGCTATCAGCATGTTGACTGATCTTCAGGCTTCACTAAATACCTTTTCATTCACCAATAAAGTATCACAAACATGCCTCTGTTGTTTCCAATAATGACCTTACATGTTTATTCAGTTGGTGAAAGCCAACCTTTTAATTCAGTTTTATAATAATTAGAGAAGAGCCTGCTGCAGCCTCAACTAAATGCAGAGATCAAGCTTTCTGTAAGATATTGCATCCTTTTATTCCACTCTGCAATGAATATCTTATACATTACCATCACAACATCAGAAAATACATATATACCCATCTACAGATGGACCAGGCTCATTGCTATTCTAAATCTTACTAATTCTAGTGAAGCCAAGACAATTTTCCAGTTTAAATGAAGCAAGGATGTGATTCCGGGTCCTTCATCTTTTGAGATATGAAGAAGCATGAGACTAGTAAGTGCAGTCAAATATACAGCATCCACAAAGTGGCTAAACTATGTAACATTTAATGGATAGCAGAAAATAACTAATGTATCACATAATTAATTATGTGAGATGACTGGAAGCTAAAGTAAGATTCTGGAAATCTTTGAAAAGAAAAATGTGGTACATCTGCCATCCAGCTCCCAATAACTGAGACTGCTCTACATTTACAGATTCCTGCAACAAATACCGTGAAAGAAAACCACAGTCCAGCTGAGGTAAATACACTGTTAAGATGCTAACTTTGCATTTACTGCCCCTAAATTCAGTCCACAGCAGGAAGCAAGATATACAGTATTGCCTAGTTAGAGGGTATCACAAAATAGCCTCATTCAGCATGAGTGGTTTCACCTTTTAGCCATAAAAATACAGAAACTTGGTAAGTTGCAAAGTGATGAGTATAAAAACAACAAAATCTAAATGATTTCCTGTTTCTGTTATGTATTTTAAAATCTAACACTTTTTTTGAAAGCTACTCTACAATTATAAAGTAATACTTTGATACAGTACAATTACATGGTCCCTGAGTAGGAGGATTCTTTTATGTGGAGAGTAATATTCCTCAGTTACTCACATGTGGATGAAATCAGGTGTCTTGCAGCTTAGAACACTCACTCTACAGCCAAACTCAGAGAAGGAACACGAGTCAGAGAGGTCAGAGGAAAGAGATTCTCAAGAGCTGATTTTATGCAAAATGGTCCCGTCTAACAAAACAGTGCTCAGAAGGGGACAAGAATGTCAGGCACTTCTGTGAGGCAGCTCAGAAACATTCTGGCAAAGAATGACTTGCTTAGAGGCATCAGTTTTCTGTTTTGCCATTACAATTCTTATAGCTTACTACAAAGGGAACTAATATGCACAGTAGTCACACAGTAAGTAAAATGGTGCTAATTTGTTTTTTAACACTTAACCAAATACTATAGGTTCTAAAGGCACTTTCTCAGCCTCAGATGAGTTGGAAAATCTAATCTGTGCTAATTTTCCCAAAACCAGATGGTGCATGAATTAAACTGTGTAGACCCTTTTAAGCTTCCATTCTCACTAGGTCCCTTTTGGGATAACTAATGTTCATTTCTTAGGGCTCTATTCTCCTCCACTTATTTCTCTTAAATAACTGAAAATAGCCTCCTTAATTGTATAGGAAGATAGAATCAGTGGGAGAAAAGTCACACGATTTGGGCTTTCAAGGGATTATGTTAGCAATGCAAAGCTTGTCACTAAACAGAGTATTTTTTGCATGGACAGTACAGTTGTACTTGTGTTATTTACAATGGGAAAATGTTTCATTCCAGTCCAAGAAACATCATTACCTATGGAAGATAAATAAAGCTAGGAATATGCCAGTAATCACAGATATCCCTTGGAGGCAGTAGGTATGAACTCATAGGACTAAAGACCCTCTCATCTGAAAGTAAAGTCCACAGACAGTAGGTATTAGCAGGTGATTTTAGCTGTTGTTTACTATTGTAGATGGTTTTAGACCTCTCCAGAGCCCTAGGCTTAACTATGCTAGAGGTATAACAAAGGTTATTCTTATGCTTTGTACTCAGGAAGAGTTGGTATAATAACATTAAAAGAGACTTTATTAAACTCATTTTCTTGGAAGCCTAAAAGGAGCAGATTTCTCCTCATGCTGTTGCAGTATCCTATTTTTTTTTTTTTTTTAATGAAAAAAGAAGTTTCACCAAACCATCAGCAGCCAGCTAGCGGATACCTCATTCTCCTGGAGCTGCTGCACCTCCTGACACAACATCTGCCATCTCTCCTTCCTTTAAGTCAGACATTTCCATATGGTGTGTAAGCAAGCCCAAGTCCCAAGGTTTACTCTCATTTCAGTCATGATCTGTTCCTTAAGGGAGCAGGTTGAGAACAAAATATAAAAGGTGTATTACTGTTCTTCCTTTCTATGATATTTATACATTGCCCTGAATTACCCTGGAATCAGGATGCTTTACAGTACATTATGGTTTTATCCTCACCCTGAATAAGAAGGTAGTTGTGATACTCAGTTCATAGGAACACGGAGACACAGCACAAAGAGAGGAGTGACACACTCCATATTATAGAGGAAAGCTATGGTGGAAGAGGAAGTTGAACCTGCCTCTGAATTACAAGCCCAGAAACAGGATCTGCAATGAGACAGCTAGAGAATTATTGTGCCATTGTATTTTGAAGATTTTTTGTGTCCGCATGTCCACCTTCAAAATTCCAGTGCAAATGTTCTTTGAACATACTGTGTAATGTAAGCTGGGTGCTAACTGATGAAATAAATTGAGTTTTAATAGACTTTGCTCAACAACACACCCCAAATGACACATCAGTAATTACCATCAAATCTCAAGCAACATCCTGACAAAGTTACTGAATGTAAAGCACATCTGCTAGATTGCAGCGGATTGCAGTCTTGGTGTGCTCCAGATTTGTCAGAAAATGTATTTATACTCAACACTAATTCTGCTGACTCTGAGGATTGTTTCAGTTAACAAAGGCATCTCTGACACTGCACTATAGAATCATGTCCCATTTCTGGCAACGTACCACTAGCAAAATACCAGCTGTTTTCAGTGGAAGATCAGTGTGATACAATGAGCTGATGTGCTGGCTTGATTAATCTTTATATGATTTCTCAGCTTTGAACATACCATGTGCATAACTTCATATTTGTAGTCAATGGTGTAGAACATCACTTGACAGTTAAAGTACTTTGAGTTCTCATTCTTTACTCATGAGACAGTTACTGAGGAAAGAAAGTTCTCTTTCAATTTGCTAACTTCTGAAAACAGCATTGATGGGTTGACTCCATCAGCTATAGAAAAGAGAATGGCTCAATAACTAGCAGTTTCATTTAGTATCATTCTGTATATCATTGCTGTTTTCCTCCATCAGAACAAAAGGTACTGCATGTTTTTTGCTTTTCAATGATCCATCAGTCAAAATCAAAGATGATGATGAATCATAATTTCAAAATATTAATTCTGAAAATGTTTTGCTAGTTCTCATGGAAAAATCAGGTATGATTTAAGAAGTAAGTAGAATATGTCCCTAAAATCTTTGGAACTTGTCTCAGTGATTTTAAGAAAATATATTTCTTTCCAGGATAGAAACTAGAACTTCTAATGTATCCTGCTTTCTTCTTCTCAAAATTACAACTCATTACTGCAAGTTTGGAAGACTATCTAACAGCTTTCTGGAAGATCATTTGAAAGCATTACAGTAGCTGGATCACTGTGCTCTCCCCTCTGCTGTCAGGAAGTAAATCTCCAGCTATCATCACAGTCTAGATGGAGACAGATCTGATCAAAACTTGAACTCTTCCCCCCACCCAGTACTCTCAATACCTTTCCAATTCTTTAAATATATAGCTTATACTAAGTTTCCGTGTCCTTAGTTACATATTTTAAAAACTAAATGTCTGTATATAGTTGTCTGCTTCATTCTAAACCATTTATACTGCTGTGCACTGGTCCAGATATTGTTTCACAATATGTACACATTAGAGTCAAGAGTGTTATATCTCACACTTAAAAAGGGACTGAACACAAATAATGCTGTGCAAAGTGTGAACAATATTTACTTTAATACTGTAAATCACTTCCTGATAGCTGTAGGGAACTGGCCATGGAGGAAAGTTTATGCTTCCACCTACCTTTGTCCTTCTTTCCAAAACTATAGATTTAGACAGACATAGAACATGGAGAAAAGGAGCTATGGTACTAAAGAAAATGTGGAGTAAAAGAATGCTGTAGCTGAACATTCAGAAGTTTACTCATGAGAAAAGTAAGCCTCTTTAGACCTCTGTGTAGTACAACACATCATTGTTTGTAACTGTATGGTAACTTAAAAGCTATTTCTGATAAACTCACAGGTTGTACCTCACTTCACAGAAGAAAGGACAATGTCCATGTCTAGAGCACAGTACTTATTGTCATCTTTGCCTTGCTGTTGCTTGGGGACCTCAGGCTTCTTACATTTTAAAGATATAAAATTTTAATCCCTTCTATTGTTCCAAGTGTAGGAGGAGTTGTGGAACTAGAATGCTGCTTTCTGTGTTCAAAATGTAATTCTGAGTTAAACTTTATATATTTTTAATGCATCTCAGAATCAATGAGTTTCACTGTTGAAAAATAAAGATTGGACAGCTTTCTGCATGTCATGGTATCCATACAGACACATTTTCCCTACATATATAGGGCATGTATCGACCACTGTTCAAAACAGAGTAAATAAGAAGGCACCGTTATTGTCATATAAATGATAAGAGACCAGATAATAAAGTAACTGAGCTGGGATATAAGAATGAACATACCCAAGACCTGCATGAAAAACCCACCCAAAACTGAAATCTTTATCTGTCACTTCCTATGAATTTCCTCATGGGGATTTTGCAGTGCTGTCAAGAACAGATGATTGTTTTTCGAGGCAGTGAAGCCAGTGAACTTAGTGAAGATATTTCCATTAATTTCATAGACTCTGCATTCCTCATTTAAAATAGGGATTGAACATTGGTACATTTCCTGCTGTTTATTGCTGTTGCAGCAAAATCTTGTATATATGTTTTAAAACCAAAACCCTGAAGCTATTTATTCCAAAGTGATTAATTGATTGGAGAAGCTGCTTATTATAAAATAATGGAAGATTTGCTTCACAGTTCATCTATTGCACCTATTTACTATTTCCAATAATACAATGGGCAGAAAGGGAAGTAGCAGTTATTCCGTCACTATACTGCTTGCTTTCCTCTGTTTTCAAATTAGTAATCAGATTACCTTTTGCCTACACTCACACTATGGAGTGATGAACAGAATGAACTTTCCACCCCTAGAATCTTTTATATTCAAAGCATTTGGTTTCCCACAAGCTAAAGAAAAAAAAATAATTATACAGTCTTTGTTCCCACTGCAGGTACCTAGCAAGTTTTAAATATAATAAATGCATTCTAGCAAAGTTAATGCACCATAAAATCAAGCAGACTGTATCACTCTTTGATACATATACCTGGTAAGCCATCACTGAAAATAACAGTCATTTGTGCTATGAGATTATTCATCCATAGCAGACCCACCCTCTCTGTCAGGAGAGGGATTTTAAGACACAAAACCATAATCCCCTCCTCCCTATATGTTTTTCTCTGAGTATATTATTTACCCAGGATGCACTGTCTGGTTCAAGTCCTGCTTTTAGTCAATTTTATAGCACGGCTGAAACACTGGAAGTCAAGTGACTCAACGCAAGGTCACACAATGAATTTGTACCTCTGTGCAAGCTGGAGCTCAGATGCAGCCAACACCTGCTCCTTTCCCTGCATCACCCTGCCTCCTCTTTTAAAAGCACTGGCCTCAGAAGATAGTTGGTCTTGCAAACTCTATTCACAGTCATAAAGGGTGGGTGCAGGGTTGGTCAGGAGGAGCAGCTGCTCTTGTGATGGGGATGCAGGGCAAACTGCACTTGTAAAACCAGCCTGAAGGGTTGCTGGCTTCCTCTTGGCTGTCCCAATTGTACTTATCCTTCATGCCACCAAACAGTGCAGATGCCAAGGTCATAAAAAGTTTTATCTGGCTCTGCCTGACATCTCTCCAAAGTGGGTTGGCAGTGCGAAGGGCTACAGACAGAAAAACGGAGTAATAAAGTTTAAGTAGTGGGCAATAATATCCATCTGCAGTGCTGCAATGCTGATTAAGAGATGGAAAAAACTCCCTGTGGCTCTAACTTGATTTTCTTGTGTTGTGTACAACCCTTGGGGCCCTAGGCTGGTAAAGCCTCTTTGTGCTGCCTGTTTATCCTACATGTGTGACTCTATGTAATGGGCTTGTCTGTAAAACACACATTTCTTATGGTGCTGTGGAGCTGCTGCAACACTCTTTAGAGACCACTGTATATCACTTAGAAATAAATTAGTAGGACACTAGACAACACTAATGGCCATCTAAAATGTCTTATTTACACCATAATAAGAACAGCAGAAGAATTTGAATATACCTAGGTTATACAAAATTTTCTCAGACTTTACACATTGCTAACCACAAATGTAAGTGAATTTGAGCAAAAAATATAAAAAAAATGCTACGAACTTTCGAAAAAAAAAATTTGTCTGGGAAAACACAAAGCTGTAGCATTTAAACAACTTTGCCTTCTGCTGAACTGAATTTGTTTTAATTTACTAAGCCTCGTAATCTAAATAAAATTACAAAGGCAAAATGGAGATCATTCCTGAGTCTGCAGACAACCTTCACAAGGGTTTCCTTTTCTTCTCACAGATTCCCTAAACTACAGACTAAAGCAATGGATTATTCCTGTTCACTGCTAATTTCCAACCCATTAAACAGGAGAGAAAGCTGAAACCATTTCATTACATGGGAAGAATACTGCAACTATTTAGTGAGAAGAAAACTCTAAAACAAATGAAATATTAGAAGACTGGGAATGTACTTATACTTTTGTCAGAAACAGAAGGAAGCAGGAAGGATAAAGTAACATACCTCTCACTCTCCCCATAATTAGTATTGAGAGTCAGGAAAGGGAAATCAAGAAGCTGGGAATAGAGAGAGGTCCATCTGAGATCCATCAGCATAGAGCTGACAGTTGTATGCCCTTTATAAAATTTTATTCCTTGCTTGTGATTGTCTGCTGCTTTCATTCAGACACTTATGGCTTCCTACATGATCTGAAGATTTCATAAGTTCCATGGACTGAGCTCAGGATATCTAGTGTTTTGGGAACCATGTTTATGGTACAGGGTATTAAAGGAAGCATCACAAAAAATGGGGTTAAAACCTCTTTGAAAGCGCTGACAAATAATAGGGAAGAAGATCAGTTAAATTAATCGATGACACCAAAAAAGAAAGGGGATTGTGAACGCAGCACTGATACAATAGAAGCAGAGTATAAAATCACTGCGAAGAAAGATTAGCTTCAATAACAATGCAGACAGCTAAACCTGGGGAGAAGTGGGAGAAGATAGGATAAGGATGTTAGAGATTTCTCCACTTCCACCCCAGTTAAGTCCATCACAGGTTTGCATCGCTGTACAGCAGACAAAAGTGATGCTCCTGCAAATGCAGCTCAGCACTTGTTTAGCAGCTGAAAAGTACTAAACAACCCGAGTGTCACAGTGTGTCTTTCTTATCTGGAATACAAAGGGAAAACAAATGGGAGTAAGCTCACAAAAGGGAAACAAAAATGATAAGGTGCTGAAGGGAGAAGTGTTTGGAAAAGATTAAAAAGTGGGTAAACAACACAAGGTAAAATGAATATGGTTTGGTCAAAAAACACCCGAGGGATGATGGGTACATTACAGTATGAATTATTCAGGTGTAGCCACAGAAGGTTATCACTAGACACAATAGCACCAAAAAAAGAACACGAAACAAACATACTTCTTGGTTATGAGAGCTGCTAAAAATGAGGGAAAGTTTCCCCAGAGAAATAGTGGCAGAACTTTTAAAACTAAGAGACATAAAGCACCAGAAAGTTTTGCATTGGTGGAAACAGCGAGGTGAAGATAAAAAAAATAGAGCTTCTCCCTAATTTCTCTAGTTCTGTGTTTCTGCAGCTTTGCTGATAGCACAATTGATAAATGAGCCTTGCCATGTTTTACCATCACTGTGCTCCTGCTTTCCAGTAACAAGACTTCCCTTAAAAGGGCAGCATATGGGAGACTTTCTCTGCTTTATGAATTTTATCCCTGAAGCAGAGAGCTGCCAATTATCACAGAAGGTTAGAGAACCTGGAATGTGAGTGCACAGTGTGCTGAAGATACTCTCTCTCTAGCTCTCTAGAAAAAGCCATTTTTTATAAAGGATGTTGATGTGCTTTCACTAAGGCCTAGAAGCAAGGGTCAGGCTTTTCTGGAAAATTCTGCTTTTTCTGTCATGAACTACCATCTAGGAAACCTCCCCTTCATGCCTCCCTTCAATTCCAGAGACAACAAAATTAATCAGACCAAGCTACCAGATTTTTACTCTGATTAGTAGCTCTTGTCTTTTCCTACTGACATTTATATATCTACTGTTCTTCAATCACTGAAAGTAATAGAACAGAGATCTTGGGCTCTTCAGGGTTCACATAACCATGAGAGAAGAACTCAGTTATGCAAGATTTCCCAAACTGGGAAAGGAAATGGCTCCAAACCTTTTCAGAAAGCAAGTAAACATCCAAGCACGACAACAAGCTTCAGGCTGAAACAGTATTTGTATCAATTGATTCTCCTTTTTCAGTGTAAACTTTAATGCATTAGGTACCTTGGCAGCATCTTTTGAAAGAGGCAACAGAAGCATATGAAGCATTCCTGCTGTTTGCCAGTTAGAATTTGGCAAATAACTCCTTTCCTCAGGCATTCAGGATTAAAAATACATTATCAGAAAACGCCTCTAATAAAACTTTTCTTTTTTTGTTAAATGGTGAGATCAAAGCTGTGACAGATTAATACTGCAATCATGATAGTTATGACACTACAAAAAATGGCTGTATTTGTAATGCCGTTCGATAGTTCTGCAGTCCAAGAGCTCTAAAAAACTACAAACCAAAAGAAAAAAAGGTTGTTTTTCAACACCTGCTATTCAAGCCCCAGTTGCCATGTTCACTTCTGTGCAGCCACGAATGCCTGCAAGCATTCTTCAACACAACTGACACCTGCACACACATCAGCAATACTATTAGAGCCTGAAAAGAGCATTTATGAAAGCTCAAGGGAATAAACTCTAAACCCCACATGCACTTTACTATTGTGGTTGTTGACCTGCACAAGAGTAGCAGCAAAAACCTCTGTTCACACAATTGGAGGAGAACATTTAAGAAGGAAATAAGGTTGAAAATTTGGTTTCCAGCACACAGTGAATATAAAACTGTTGAAACAGGAGCAAGGGTCAGCACTAGTCAGAGGAACAAATTGGCGTCACTCTTTAATGCACTGAATTTTCATCAGTGAAGATCAGGGTTCAATATTTGAAATGCATCTGTTAGACTACAGCCAGCTCATAGAGAAGTTTTTCTACAGTCCAAAGGGCTGAACACTCCTAAGAGCCTGGCAGCTTTTTCTGGCAAGTTCTTGTCAATGGAATATGCTGCTTCAGCTTGCAAAGAGTTGTCCTTTGAAACTGGCTTCCTTTCCCCCCAAAGTCCAAGTAAATTGGATTAGGATCCTATGAAGAGTATTTGGACTGAATGCTTGATACTGTCAAAATACTCATAAGTTTCTAATTTGCAATAATGAGTAAGACATTTAGAGAGCTGAAGTGGGAAGTATTTTCAAACAACTTAGAAGGTCTTCTATATTTAGCCTGTATAAGTACAGAATAAAATCCAGAGGCAAGAGTGTGCCATTTAAGTGGCACAAAAGCAGGGAGACAGCTGAGCTCAAGAAAGACCTTGGCTTCTTCTGCCAGCCCTGTCGAGGGCTCCAATTTACTGCATATCTGCTCAGATGCTTCAAGATGATGCCTGCTCGCAGGGCTGCACTTCCACTTTGTCTAAAAACCTGAGGCAAGTGAGAATTCAGCATTTAGTCCTCAGACCTGATTCAGCAAAGAGTTTGAGCACCCAAGTACTTAAAATCTAAGTGCTTTGCCTAATCAGGGGCTAAATGTTGGAAGCAATTGAAAACCCCTTGTAGTCTAAAGGAGAAATCATTACAGTACTCTTGCATAAATTTAGATTAAAGACATCTCCCCCAAAATCTTAAGAGTTCAGAGCCATTTTGTAAGAAAAAGCCCCAAATGGTAATACAATTAGTGCTTCATATAAGTCTAAACAGCTCTGTTGTTTTGTTTGTTTTTTTTTTATAAGCACAATGAAATAAATCCTAGATCTAACCCCAGGCTAACTGTATTTTGAAATGGGTCAGATGGCAGAAGCAAAGCAAAATGTTTCACAGACACATTTTGAATCTCAAGACTCTCCTTAGTGTTGCTGCAGCTGAGAACTAAGAAGGGTATGCATTGTGGCTATTGTTTTTTCTCTTTGTACCCTCAGCATAGGCTACTTTCTTTGCCACAGAGAACTCCAAGGTTATAAAATGCACTCCTAAACAAAGCCATGATACACAAGGCATGCTTGTATGCCTTATTCCTTTCTGCAAATGAGGAACTTAAAAACTTAAGTCTCTATCACTAGATAAAGCATAATAATATGAATAATTTTCAACACACTCTTCTTGCTGGCCTTTTCCCAGCTAACACATTTCAATCTGTCCTTAATAAACCCCTACAGACTAGGAAATTATGTCCACAGGCAGGTAATCCAAAAGGATTTTGCAGGAGCCATCTGCAATAAATCTGTTTGAAGTTTTGTTAATCTGCATTTTAATAGTTTACCAGCCAGGAAATTCAAGACTTGGAAAGTTGGAAGCTGGTAATACATAAGATCTATCAGATTAAGGTCTGTCAATATGAACAACTCAGAACTCTTATTCACTATAAATAAGCCATCTAAGGACTTCAGCTGAGGAGATGCTGTTGAACTTGGATAGCTCTTCATCCACAAAGCCTGATTAGGGTGCTTGAATTATTCCTGCTGCACTATTCGCCATTTGGGGCCTTCTGCCTTCATGTGCATGACCATCAGCTCCCATTTACCAGCCCTCTATATTAATCTACAGCAGCAATCGGTTGAACTTTTTTGGCTCTGTAAGAGAATCATTTGCCATTCAAGGTGGAGAGGGCTTTTTCTGTGTCTGCCTGGCAGGAAGCCATCTGCCAGGCAGCTGGGCAGCTCCAAAAAGGCATTGTCCCTGGAGGTTATAGTCTACTAATCCAGTTTCTGGATAGTTTAGCTACCCAAAAAAAAAAAAAAAGAATGTATTTTGTGGTTGGAGTAAGCTGGTATTTGCTAGTTTTCAGAAGTGAAACATCTGAAGAGTCTAAGCTTGTCTAAGCCTGACTTCATCATGACCCTGTATATCTATAAAGCATCAAGTACATCTTTGATAATCACATAGACAGGTAATAAGTGTGAAGAAAGTGAGGGTTTGGTGTGGGGTACTTCTTTTTTACATCCTTATTTTCATGGCTTGGTAAGCCTTCAGAGAAGAACTGTTAAAATCTCTTCTGAAGAATCCAGTGCAGACCAAATTAAGATGAAAGTCAAAAATGTTACCAGAGGTATATCCAGGCTGTGTTATAGTTCTGTTTTCATAAGTGCTTTCTTCCCTGTATCATAACCTGGTTGCTCCTGCTCAGATTTCAGTCCCAGGTGAACATGTACCATGTTTTGCAACAGCCACAAAAACATGGACCATATTTTTGTGGACACCAGATTCTGTCTCTGTGTCACTAATGGTTAAAGGTAACTCTAGCTTTTACAGCAACCCACATGACTTAATCACAAAAGTAACTTCAACACCACAATGTAAACAAACCCAAAAGAATCTGACATATATACTAATCCTCTTACTGGCATGCAAGAAAAATTACCCCAAAGAGGAGGCCAACAAGTATTTCTGAGTTTGAATCTTTTTGCGGGTAAACAAACCAGGGCTACCTAGTGTAACAAGTGCAGTATGTGGACTGATTTTGGATCTTCCTCTTGTGTAATGTTTCAGTTACTTCTTCAGAATAAGTAGCTATTCAAGCGTACTGCTTGAGCATGTTAGGATACAAAGCATCTCTCTAGCAGTAGGTGGCAAGCCTGTCTTGGTTTGTCAGCTGCATCTTAGCTTGAGAGAGATCATAGCTCCAAGCCTCATTTTTCCCATGTAAGAGATGAGGATTACAGCTCTCCCTTTTGAGGGTTATTTTGATGTGTACTGCTATAAAATGATATCCATATCATTTATTAATGATATGGGTGAAAACCTTTGAGATTGTGGTAAGACATTCACATTAAGGCCCTTTGAAAGGAAAAAAATAAAACCAAAAACCTTCCAAGCCCAGAGTTGCTAAAATGGCAGTAACAAGGGATCTTACAGACAACCCAGGCAGAAACTGCCTTTAAGAGACATTTCAGGTTACAGTAAATAAAAAACTTGTTATTAGCATGGTTACCCTAGGGCCTTGTGTAAAGCCACACCTGATAGCTGCACAGTCAGTCACTAGCACACTGCTAATGAATGACTCATTACCTCAAACAGTTATTTATGAGGCTAGATTTTAATTTTTCAGCATTGTATTAACTCAACAATAAATACTGCTCCAGTCTGATCGATGCATGATCTCCACCTGCTCATCAGCTGCACTTAGAACATGTCTTGTTTGCTCACCAAAGCAGCACAGAGAGAATGACAGCAGAGAGATGACATTTTGAAGAGTATCACTACACAGCATCTGCTCTGAGCTCTCTGGTTTTTAAGCCACATTGTAAATGGCAGGTTATTTTTCACATATCAAATATTTTTGTGTCACATTTTCACAATATCAGAAACCTCCTAGTTTGCTAATTACTCCATAATCAAAAGAATGGGCTAAATCAAATTAATTTTTTTCCCCCTGGTTTTAGAAATTGACAGGGCAGGTACATATTTTTCATCATGAGGGCAGAGGTTGGAAAAAAACAGTCTTAAATCCAGAGCTGTAGGGCTCCCTTCTTCATGCACAGACAGATAATGTTCACTCTATGAAAAACAATGTCAGCCTCATTTAAATTCATTCTGTAGGTGCTGCTAAAGACAAAAATCAAAGGACCTTAGTTTGTTTCTGTCTACCAGCCAATGAAAAAATGTTCCCTCAGATTTGGGCTCCACCTTCTACATTTATGTAAAATAAATAGCTTTTTAAAAAGATCAGATTTTTCCCTTATTTTGCACTGTGGAAATACAAACAAGAAATCTAATATGTTCTATAAATGGATGGCTTCATCAGTGGCCACTTCCCACAGTGCCAGCTACCCAGTGTCCTCCTCCTGGTAAGCCTGGTCCTGGTGTTTCCAAATGCTTATCTCAGCTGCAGGTTGAATTGCTGAAGGTAATTTGCAGTGGTCAGAGCAAGTATTTCAGACACCACTGTGGAACTGCTATCTTCTGAATTTTGTATAATGTGACCACTGTAACATGTCATTAATTAACTGTCATGTACATCATGCTCTGAAAGCATGATTCTTTTCTTCAAAAACTAGCCTCAGTTTTTAAGCTTATCTTTGCTTCACAATAGTTTAATGTTTATCACATTCAGGTTTTTGGTTTTTTAAAAAAATATCTTTTTAATACAAAGCCAATGTAGTGTTCCATTAAAGAAATGTAAATAGGCTCTGCAGATAATTTTGTTCATCTGAGTTGTTTCAGACCTTGCTGCAATCTAAATAACCTGATTTAGCTGTGAAAGATGAAGTGAGAGTGCTGAATATAAAAGAGAAAGCATTACAAGAAGGTTTTATTCTAATTTTGATTCAACAGCAACTGTGTAGCTCTTGGTATTTTTGGAAAAGCCGTAGATGGCTAATCTTAGACTTGATGAATGGAGGTTACAGTGCTTTTAGGAGGAAAATAACAGGAGAACAGAATATTGAATCAAATGAACAGGCACATTGTCATGAATAAGCCTGACAAGAAAGACACGTGGATCAAGCTTATAGGTAAACTACTTCTCAGTATCTAGGTACTTCTCTATCTGATTCATTTATTTTCAGGTCAAAAACCCAATTAAAATTACAATGTGCACAAATTGCATGTCAAACACAATGGATTGTTTTAGAATATACTCGTTTCTTTTCAATACACAAGGATAGCAGCCAGAACAACCAAAGCAAGGGTACTCCACCAGTGCTGTTCTCTGACCTGAGATGAACAATGTGTAGAAATACACACAGATTCACAAAACCCACTGCTGACATTTTCTGTGAGTCAGAAAAGAGCGCATCTTTGCCTAGTGAGGTACTTAAGGGCATACACAGCATCCTTCCATCTCTTCACATAAAAAAATGCATATCCAAGCAACCCTCACTACAGTGATGAGAGACAAGGTACTTTCAGGTATTTTTGAAATCTCCTTTGTAAACACCTCTTTTAACTAAGTCAGTAACAATTCTGTATCTCTTCAATTCAAATAATGCACACCAGTCTGTAAGACAGACTCACCTGCGTGAGGAAAACTGCTCGTTTGAGAAGAAGCAAAATACCAAGCAAGAAACTAAGACAAATGTCTAATATCTGTGCAGAATGGCTAACAAAACTGTGCAGGTGGCATCTTACCAAACTCACCCACAGGTACAGAAAACACATCCATATGTAGCTATGCAGTAACTGAATTTTAAGGTGAAGACAAAAAGTACCACAATTTAAATCACATACACATGTACCTACTTCTTTTCTTGTCTTACAAGGTAAGAGATTTCAAGAGCAAATTTACTAGTATCTAAATATGTTAAAAGGTAAGGTTTATGCCATTCAGTAATTTAATTGCAGAACTGAGTTAAAATACCACAGTTGGTGGTGTTACACCTTTTTGCCCTGACTCTTTCCCAGGTGTTGTTATGTTCCCATTTATTGAACCCCCTGGATATTGATGTCATGGTTGCAAATTAGCTTCCCTCCCACCCTAATAACTGGAGACTTTCTCTAAAACAAATGTAATATTAAAATGCAGACAAGTGACCTAAAAATGGCCCTTGAGGGCAGGCCTGCAATTTCCTGAATCACACTTTCCTTATTCCCTCATTTGTTAAGTTTCGCAACATCAATTTTTATACTGTTGCTGTTTTAGTCTGTCCAAATGATTACTGAATACTAATGAACTGTCTCTCTTTGACAAATGAGTTATTGTTTGATATATTACATTAGGGACATAGAGACTAAACTACTTACAGATACTAGACATTTATAGAAAATACATTTACATAATAGTATACTATTAGCGTAATGAGGTCCCATATCTGGAAATAAATAGGGGTTTCAAGAAACAAAAAATTTGGCAGTTATGCTGCTACAATACTTTGTAAAATAGATTTGGGGAAAACATAGAAAATTACTTTCTTTCCAAATTTTTTTTGGATGTTTTATCCTACACTAGTCAGCTGTGCAAATGCAGTGTGCATTACAAGTATGGTAATATCAGTATGCTTTGTCACAGGTCACCACTATGGTTATCATCAGCTTTGCTTGATAATATATATAAATATATATACTAGTAGAGCCTGAGACTCAATGGATTCAAATTATTGACAAGTGACATATTTAATTTCTACACTCTTAACCACCTTCTACTGGAAAAGAGAGGGCAGATACACAAAAATAACCTGAGTGGATCAGCCTCATTTATAGAATGCTGTGCAAAGCACCTGCTCTGGATTGGAATTCCTGCACTGCTCTTTATCAACTGCTTTTCAAAATAATAAACCGATCTACAGAAATTCTGTGGAGAAATCACCTCTCCTTTATTTGTCAGAGGGTAGGCACTCTCAGAGCACAGAAAGGGAGTCACTGATCCTCCTTGAAGACTAACTAGTCTTCTTGTGACTGTGTTTTCTATTGACAAATATTTTCTCTTTTCCCACATCTAGATTTCTTTTTTTATGTTGGAACTCCTAGAATATTTTACATTCCCATTGATCAAATAATCTTAACTGCTAGTCCTTTCTTTAACCAAAGCACCTTTTTCCTACACCTTACTGTGACCACACTTGAGAAACCAATACTTGAAACCCCTGTAGTCCATACTGGCATTGATACTTCATGGCAGGATTTCCCAGCTCTGGATGCTGGGCAAGAGCACACAGGTCTGAGCTATCAGAGACTGCTGTCACAGAGCTTGGAATAGAGCTTTCTCCTCAACCCCAGCAGAAGACTGAGATCCAAAAAATGCACTAGGCTGTCTTTTCTTTGATTGTTAAGGCTTTTTGCTCTTAAACGGAGGCATCAATATTTTCTTTTTGTTGAGTATTGCTTGCTGTAGGTGGTTTGGTTTTCCTTTCATAAGCCACTTGTGAACAAAATCTATCTTTGCTTAGATGACTTTACTGCTATTGGCTGGCATTTGTATTTGAGACTCTCAGCTAAATAAATTTATTTCTATTATGTGGTCTATGGAGAACAATGCACCTTCTGAAAGCATGAACAGAGCTGTCTGTGTGCAGCACTATATACTTTTTCCTGGTTCAAATCATAGACTAGGATGTGACAAAGGGGAAAGATCTTTGATCTATCAAACCTTTCAGATTACAAAGAGGGCAAAGGAGGTAGATGTGATGTACTTGTAGTCATCAGGATTTGTTTACAAGATTCGTTTTTTAGAACTTCTTTATAATCAGGGGCTAGACATACAATGTGAAAACTAGCTTCTCTAGAAATTCATTTATGCATTTTATTACTGTTTAATTCCATCTTTTCTTTTTGTACTTTACATGTAGTCATTAAGCTGGGGAACAGTTCGATTCGGTAATGTAAATGTTTTTCTTCTTTTGACACTTCCCCTTAACAAAATGCTGAACTTGAGATATTTTTCCTTATGTTTCTTCCACACAGTTGAGTTAAACAACACTAAAGACATTGAATTAACCATTCAGCAGTGTTACAGAGCTCACTGGGACCTACATTTTTGGACTACAAATTTTACAAAGCAGCAAAGATCAGGATGACTCATGAAATACTCTGATCACTAGCACAGTCAGCAACACTTCTAAGAACATTGTATTGCTATCCTTCAGTTTCTGGGCCAACTCAGCAGTGAACAGGTGCATTTAAATAGGAATAAATTTATAATTTCTAATGAATTTATAAAGAAATCTCCCAAAGAACCCAAAACCTAGTTAAAAGGTGTTTCACTTAAAAGCCAAAGAAGTTGTTTTGTATGGTGTATTTACTTTGAACTGATTGCTGTCTTTTATGTCAGTCTTATTTCATTTGTTACAACTCAGTACTATCCCCCAACAGAGTTCTCTAACAGCAATTCACACAGAGATTATCTACCACTGATTGGAGAAATCCACACAGGCAGAAATAAGGACAAAAATGAATCCAGAGCTATAGATTCAAAATGCAGCACCTCAGCAACTAAACATGAACTCTGTAAAACTGTATTTTGAGTCCTTCCCAATTCTCTTGTCAAATGGTGTGCTGACTCCAAGCTCTTGTTTATCAAGTAAGTCCCTCACTAGTCAGCATTTGTTCTCCTTTTGCTATTTCACCTTTGTCATCACTCTTCTCCCAAATACTAAATGCTCTTGTCCTCATTCAATTGTCTTCATTAGATCTCATTAAGAAAATATTCATCTAGCAAGCCCATTTGTGAAAGGATATGGAATGGCCAGGATATTGGCCAAGGGGACTGTAAGTTTCATAGCTACATCTTTCACTCCCCTGTTGAATACAGTACTAACAACAAAACTCTACACATTACACTTTCAACACATTCATCAGTTTCTGAATGTGTAAGTTAGGTAAAGTGCAAACATTGCTACAAAGCATGCTGCATGTTTGGGTAGTTATAACAAGAATTATTACAATTACTGTGAGCATTCAAGATGTTGCTACCAGCAGTGAAACATTATCTGTCTCATTCACTTCTATTCTTATTTTGACCACACACTACTTCTAATTAAGTAGCCTTTGACAATTGTCTCTTATGAACATTTATTAAAGGCATTGCTGCTTTCTCATTTATTCTCTCATTTATTCTGTAAAGGTTATTAAGTTAATGCAACTGTCACTTTTAAATTGTGAGGAAATAAGCCCAAGGAGTATTATAACTAAAATCAAACAGAAATTAGAGGTTGACATACTATGTATGAATTAATGCTGGATGCACAAGACATTTATTGAGTGCAGTTAAGAGGCTTGTGGATTTTTGAGGTTGTTTTAAGTTCGTTCTAAAGCCTTGACTAAAATAAACTACTAAACCTCAAATAAATTCCTTCTTAAGAGCAGAGCACCTCATGAAGCCAATACACATAGTTTGGGACTTGCAGATATGATGTAATTTACTGCTGCTACCCAAACAATGGTGAATACCAATCTATTAAAACCTGCTAACATCCCACAGAGATTAGTAAACCCATGCATGCTCAGTATAGAGATGGCACCTCCATTTCAATATGCCTTCCTTTAGATCTAAAGAATTTTCTTCCATTACCTCCACTTTTAAGACTGTTCTTTGGAGAAAAACTATTAAAAAAAATACAACAGGTAGAAAAATGTGCATCTATGCTTTCCTTCAGCTTCAACTTGGAAGTGTTTGAAAATCAGTTTTCCAAATCTCTCAGGCAAAATATGTTAAAGACAATAGGATAATAATAATTATTATTAAAACCTCCTTGGATTAGGAAACTTTGAACTCCAGATCCAAATATAATGCACCCAAATTTACTGCCAGAAAAGAAAAAAATACCATTTCACTGGAAAGCACAAACCCACCCAAACTGATGTTGTACTTGACAAAAACATTGTCTTTAAACTGGTCAAATCATTGCAAGGATAAAGCATGTTAAGTGACAGCAACTACATGTAAACCTCATTAAAAGCACTGTCAAAATAGTCACTTAGCGATTTATTGTGGCAGACAGAATGCTCCATGAACCCCATGTATCGGTGTTTTGGTAATCAATAATGGAATTGGGTTTCAAAGCAAGTGCTTTGAATGAACCTTTATCAGGATGTCAAACCCCATAAAATTAATAGCTGTGGACAGTACTCTCAGGATTTGTCTATAAATGTCAACTGAGGAACTCTTCTCTTATTTTTCTACTTCAAAAGTCTTTCCACAAGCTGCAGTAGTTACGAAATCTGCTTTCCTATGAACTTTGCTCTCTAGTAACAGGGTTAAATTCACATGGTAATTTTTCCTTCACTTAGGGCATTAAGCTGGATCTTCCTTTTCTATCTGGCTTCTCACTTTCATGAAGCATGTAGGTACCTAACACATCTTTTGATCTATATCTTTCAGTCCGAGTTGCTTGAAATTGGCCAACAGATTAACAAGCTACTAGCATGGGAAACCAGACAGGAGGCACTACCATAAAACCAGCAGATAGCAAAAGCACTTAAGCCTTGTTTCCTCAGCATCCAAGCCAAAAGTTTCCTTTGATAACAATTTTTAACTCAAGCTTGGAAAAAAACCCTCTAATTCATGGCTAGGCTTCACAAACGAAGATCTGGGAAGAAACTCCCAGATCCTCTTATTTTTGCCATTTTGCTTGTAAGACTTGGCTGAAAATATAAAATACAATGGTAGCACTAAATAAAACCCAACAAAATTATCTAGACAAAATAGAGTATCTTTCAACAAATTGGGCTAGAACCTGAATTATTGTTTCTGAGATTACAACAAATGAATGACATCATCAGCATTAATAACAATTTCAGTGATGTACAGAGAAGTCATCATGAATATTTTCCATCATATCATTACCATCCCCCAAATCCCATTTTATTAACATGTATGACAGAAGGCTGATTAAAGTACATGGTTTCTTGTCTGACACTGCTGTGATGATGTATTACATCAACTAAGCAATGAGGCTGCAGTAATATATTATCACAGTATGTTGTGAGGCTGTGCCCAAATGTCTCCACATAGTAGAAGGGAAGGTGTTTAAGAAGCTGCTGTAATGAGGGACTTGAGAAGAAAAGAGATGGTGCAAACAGGGCACTGACCTCGTGACAGGTGAATTAATGGCAATGAGACGTAACAGAGGTGTGACAGGAGGGTAATGTTACCAAGATGTTTCTCTAGTCTCTGTTACTTTGGTTACTGAATAATACACCTGGAACTGGTATCATCAGGAACAATCATTCCAAACGGAAAACAAGTTAAATAATACAGGTTCTGTAGAGATATTAAAACATCAACAAACATTCAAGCGTTCAGGAACACTTGAAAAAAAATAGTGGGTATGCTTTTTCCTGCATTTGAGTCTCATTTGACACAGCACAAGAGGATGAACACCAAAAAAAAGTGAAAAGTCCCATCCTTGCATAAAATGTCTTCAGTAATTAAGCACAAGGGATTAATATGGCACAAACCATGATGTGCATGTAATATTATCTAACTCACTTTTCCTAAATGTGAAGAAAGCTCATAATTGAGTCTAAATGAGCAAATTCCATGTTTCTGAAAGTCTCTTACTGTATGAAACAAATGGGAGCAGGAAAGTTCAGCAGGAATCCATCAAATATAATTCAAGACTTGCTGACAAGGCTTGATTTTGGCTGTATCACTCTGGGGGAAAAGACATGCAAACACTTGCTGTTCCTTATGAACACACTGAAAGGACCTCAAAGAACCTTTGCTGTTTCTCACTTTTGCTTTGTAAGCAGATTACAGGGCTCACTGAAAACTTCTACATCTGAATTTACAAAAGGCACAGGTCTTTATAAAGCACTGGTTTTAATTTTACACAGATTAATAGGTCATTTGTCTCCTGCTGCTATCTCTTTCTATTAAAAACAAACACACATACAGAGCTTTCATATGGCTTGCTAGTCCTCAGCTAGCTTCCCTCTCTGTTTAGTTACTTGGCTTCTGTCATGAGGCTGACTTTCATAGTGAGGCACAAATCCACAGCCCTCCCACAGCGATGCCTGGCAGTAGGCAGCGTGAAGCTGGAGCTCTGATTTCATGTTAGCTCTGGCTCAGCATCCCGACAAGCTTCCCGAGGGCCAGTACTGCAGGGGAATTCCTGCTGAGGATTCAATTAGCACTACGCAGAAGTGGAGCAGTGCCAGGCAGTAACACGTCAGCCCCGTCCTGCATGCACAGCCTCGGAGTCCAGGTTTGGACCTTTCATTTGTGGCTGCTGCTCACTGTCCTCATTTCAAAGGGCAAGTGTTTAGAGGAATGGATATGTGTTCTGCTCAGCTGGGAGCAGGGTTCATGGCAGCAGCAATACCATGAATGCTAGGACATTCAGCAAAATATTTCACTTATTTCAAAATGAAACTGGGTAATCTATTTCATTTATTTCTATAGGCCTCATTTCTCTAGAGCTACATTTGCCTTCCATCTTTTGATTTCTCTTTATCTATGGTTGAAGAACTTCTGTTAGATTTTTGAAGTTAATGACAGTTTAATTAAGAACTTTGAGTGGAGTGGCAACTGCTAAACACTTCTGGAAAATCAGCTTCCTTCAAGCTGAGTATTCAAATGCTGAAATAGATTAGCATAATGAACATTTCTGAAATGTCTGCTTCTCTACACTGGCAATATGCTTCATTCTAGTTCTTGAAATACAAGAATGACATTTCCAAGTGGAAGCTGATCTGAGTTAGTAGTTCCCCTCCTTGCTATGAAGTATCTATTCTTAACTAGAAAATATCGCCCATGTACCTTCTATATGGACCCCACAGGAGCAGCAAAGATACTAAACAGTCCATTAAAGGATGAACTCTGCAGACTTTTCACACAAGCATCACATGGGACAAATAAAAAATAAAACAATGAGCATATTCACTGTCACTGGCATAATTAAAAGAGCACTGGAAAATAAACTGCAATGGCCAATCAGGCTGCAAGAGGATGTACGTATATTTGTAACATTTAAGGGAGCTGAAAATATAGCGGAATTAAAATAGCTCAAGACAGTTTAATCTCTGCAGTGATATATGTACAGCACTTAGAGCACAATATTCTGCAACCCAGGAGAATAACTGGACTTTCTGGACAGCTTTAATATGTAAAGACATTCTTGTGCCTTTCCTCCACTTCCAAAGTAAGCTGGAGAAATCCTATCACCTGTCTTGCAATAGCTTACTTTTGAAATACTAATCTGTAAGGGAAAGAAACTTAAATTCACCAATAATTTCTTTTTCAGAACTTCAGCCTTAAAAAGAAATTGTTTAGTCTACATCTTTAAACTGAGTACCTAATAGTGACAGCGACTACTGGTGAAGGAGCTAGGGCAGATGCATGCTGAAACTTCCACTCCTCAGCACCAGGCACTATCATTATGTCATTTGGGTCTGCTCAAAGACAGAAAGTTGATACAGACACTGTAGATCCTTGTAGCTGAAATTTCCCTACTGCTGTGACACCAAGGGGGAGAACAGTTGGCTTACTACAGTGATGAATGGGAAAGTCATTACTATGAGATACATCAACATTATGTTTTTTTCCTCTATTAGCACTATATTTACCATTAACATATCTTCCCTGAAGAAGGGAAAAGACACAGCTGCTAACTTCATTTTCCCCATGTTTCATCTCCAGTCTATGCTGCACTGTACAGTGTTTTACTTCAGTGGTGAACAGAATGAGAACACAAAGCAATTTGAACATTTTTCCATGGATCCTAACATATTTATTTGCAGAATTAGAATGGAATAGAATAAGATCTGGATGTCATTTACATCATCAAAACATCCATTATCGCTTAGAACTTGAAAATCATAGTCAATGAATGTGTGTCACTGGAATATAAACGAAGCATTGTGATTGCTATGAATCATCTACATAATATATACCAGCCAATAAACTTGCAAAAAATTTGAAATTTGAGAGGAATCCATTAGATTTCTTTCCACCCAAGTGTTCCTAACCTGCATAAGTCTCTTCTGTATCCTTATGCTCATATATAACTTTCCATTTAGTAACAGATATTTTGGTCAGTCCCATGATGAAAAATTTCAGGCAGGTTTCGCAGTAGGACAGATGGTCTACAATAATTTTAGCCTGGATTCTTTTCTCCCTCCTGTTCTGCTTATTCATGTTCATATGGACTTTAGGATAAGAAATTGCGTTAAAAAGCCTTAATCATAGACTAGTTTAGGTTGCAAGAGACCTTTAAGATCATCAAGTCCAGCTGTTAACCCAGCACTGCCAGGTCACCACTAAACCATGTCACTAATCTTAGCAACAGGAACAGAATCTGACCTTATGAAAAAAGCTGAAAAGGTACTAAAAGCCAATGCTTGTATACCAGGTGGGTTAGAATTAACTCCTTTAAGCAGAACAAAACTGAGCCTGGCTTTCACCTACACTTACAGGCTTACAAAATAAGATTAAAAAAAAAGTGAGTGGTTTGCTTAGATTTCTTTGTTTTCTTTGTCCAGCTTGAACTGAAACTGAGATTTATATTTTCAAAATTGGCTTTATACTCCCTTGGAGGCTGCCTGAGCTATTTTAAGTACCATGTAAACCACATAGACATAACAGTGTTGCTTCCAACATTGCTATATGAAAAAATTGGAGCTTATTCCCACCCTATATTGCTCACAAATGCCTCATTGTCCCTTTGACAAATGGTCTGTGGCAAATTGCTGGAATCATCTCTTGCAGCACTGCAGCTTAAAAGATTCATGCCATTGAATACTCCTCCCTCAAAGGCTGAAGTCTAGCCTCAAAATTCCAAATATTGCAGCTTAATAAAATTTTAAAGACTGAGAGACCCTCTCCTGGGATCAGCTGTCAAACATCTCTTGAAAAGAAGAGACACAAACAGCCTCCACCCTAGAGTCTGAAAGCCTCAGTCTTTGGGAGGAAAAAAAAAAAGATCCAGCAAAGGGTGTTTTTCACTGCAAAAAACCCCTCAGAATATGCTTTTTGATGTTAAAATGATAGTGTTTTGATCTTCGGTTGAAGACTATGGCAGGGATACTCATTTTAAATGTCAGGATCCTGTTCCTAATGAAAAAGCACAGCCACATTTACATTTCCTCTAGCATTTTTAAATATCCACTGCTTTTGTGGAACTTGCTTGGGAATTGCCTACATGTCTCTGTCACACACAGAGTCTTTCTCTGATATCTGCCCTTAGCCTCATCAGTCCAACAAAGTAGCCAAGCTTCATCTGGGCTTTCCTCCCTGACCTTAAGAAAGAACAAAGTTCATTGTAGTTCATGACACTTCCAATTTAGTTTATTTCCTTCTAATCAAGCCTTATCCCAGATTTGGTAGGAAGCTTCAGTCACACTCATTGTCACTGTATGCTTGGAAGGCTAATCCGCTTTAAGT
Source organism: Bucco capensis (assembly GCA_013396975.1). Classification (NCBI taxonomy): domain Eukaryota; kingdom Metazoa; phylum Chordata; class Aves; order Piciformes; family Bucconidae; genus Bucco; species Bucco capensis. Next base: position 504,926 of record VWZO01001387.1, on the reverse strand, counting down.
CTTTTCTAGGAGGAAAAACTGACTCATGTTTGATGACCAGAGGGTCAATACAAGGCAGTGTTTGCATTGACCACAGCTGGGCGAGTTTACAGTCCAGCATCTGTGTGCAAATACATTGCACTGAAGGCTTAGGTCACACATGAGGTTGGGAAGTGGAGCAACACATGAGAATACAGAGCTTATTCTACCACCTCAGCAGAGGAAAGGGGCAGTGGACTTAACTTCCAGGAGCAATGTGGAGGTAATTGTCACTGCTAGAGCTCATCAGTCAGAGTGCAGATAGGCACCAGTTAGTCCTAACCTATGAATGGCATTCCTCTCCAGCCCCCAGACCCACATCTTTAATTATGGGTGTCTTCTATAGTCACATCTAACCAATGCTAAATAAAGGCACCTCTTCTAGTGCATCTGCCAAAGTTATTTCTGAATGTGAAATCCCTGAAATCTGTTGCAACTACTTTGGATGCTGGAAGAGAAGAATGGGAGCTATTTAATGAGAATTGGTGGGAGATGTAGTGAAACCTGAGCTCTGAGCCTTCCCCCATGCTCTCAGACATGCACTCTGTGAGCACCGAGAGAGAGTTTGAAAACTTTCAACTTCTAACCTATTAATCAATACCATAACACTTAGTGCTAAAACTCTTGAGTAATTAATGCTTAGCTGAGGTTATAAAGCAATGGGTTGTTTATGCTGTTTCAAGCACACTAGCAAGTCTCCATGTTCCAGCTACAAAGTGGTGCTTAGGGAATAATCAATCATTTCTACCAAGTGAGCAAAGATTATTTATTTTTAGTATTAACTGCAGAAAACAGTTCAAACTACTCCAAATTCAAATACTTTCCCTATGCTTTATGACAGGAAGCACAGAACCCCCTTCCTTCCACCCACATCATACTAAGATTAGATGATTCAAAACTCTACTAAACCACCTATGGTCTCATTATGTATTTTGTAACAAAAAGGCTCCCCGTGGCAGTTTTGCAATGCATTGCATTCCAGCCTTTTGGTTCAGTGCCTACAGAAATTAAGAAAGATCCTTTAACAGCTTCCAGAACCCACTGGATGACAACCTTGTCCTTGCCCTTCATTTCACAAAACTGGCAAGTGTGATCCTATAGAAAATGTAAATGCAAAGTGAGAAGCCTGCTCTGTCTGAACCAAATTAAGCCTGCAGAACTAAATGAACTGTTATTAACCCGACAATATTTGTGCTGCACTGGTAATTTGGGCTTTGTTTGAAGAACCTCATTGCTCAGTGGCATTTCAGTTGCATTGGCAGAAAGAAAAATTCTTTTATTTCACTTTTTTTTCTCAGCTTAAGTCCTTCAGTTCAGCAGGCTCAAATAAAAGAGAGAGTAAAAACAAAGGCACAAGGAAGTGGGGCTTTGTGTTCATCAGAAATTCTCCTTAGTTGTAGCAAAAGCATACTATTAATACTCACAGAATAAAAGCCAAGCTAGATATACTACTGCTATGGCTCAGTAAGACAGAAAAACAACTAATATACTGAGCCTAAATGTGATCTCTATTGCCTCTCCAGGAATATCACTCTTATTATATGAATTGGTGTATGCATATCGTAGAATCACAGAATTGTCAGGATTGGAAGCGTCATTCAAGATCACCTAGTTCCAAACCCCCTGCCATGGGCAGGGACACCTCCCACTAGAGCAGCTTGCTCAGAGCCCCAGCCAGCCCGGCCTTAAAAATTTCCAGGGATAGCTGCCACCACCTCTCTGGATAACCTTTTCCAGTGTCTCACCACCCTCACAGTGAAGAACTTCTTCCTAACATCCAACCTAAATCTCCCCTCCTCAAGCTTGTATCCATATCGGTCTCTTGCTCTATGATACATGCTTCAGAGATACTTTTCATGTTTCCATAGTACGTCCAACACCTCTTGCCAGCATTCTTGCCATTTTCTTCAAGACTGTTTACTTATCCTGTATTTGAGATCCTCAAGTTTTAATAACTTGATTTGACTGCATCTAACTTCACTGTGTTTCCTCAGGGCTAAAGGAGGGATTTTTTTTTCCTTGGCACTTGACAAAGTCCATTAAATTTAAACCAGTATTTTATAAATACCATAAATATATAAAAATATACTCTTAAATATACTCTATTCTCTCTCTATATACATAGATAATTATACATATAGACACAAAAGACAGCTATGTGAATCACCCAACATACAATTCCCACTCTACAATACACATATTTCTAAAACTAGGATGACCAAACTGGTCCATGCTTGCAAATGATTACTACTTATGGTGTCCTGATGAAGACGACAAAACAGTGGAAGTAAAATCATCAGAAGATCAAATAATACATAAAATAATTTTCAGGTAAAATTATGGTATATGAGTTTATAGTTCTGGAGATTATGAGTTAGGTCATGGTATCTATGAGGAATGAAGAAAAACTTATAAATCTATTGATTTTAAGTCTTAAAACTGCACTTCCTACAGTACAGACTATTTTCTGTAACTAGTATAATGACCTTTTACATGCTCCTAAAAAACCAGAAAACAAGCAAAAAAAAAAAGAGGAAGAGCCCTTTGTTATTCCTCAGAAGCCCAACTTTTTGAGACCATCAGAAGAAACAAATTCCCAAATCCGTGACTGCAGCTGGACTATGGCTTTACAAAGTTTATAGCTATATTATATCAGGCCAGTCACCATACATGAGGTCACTTTTGAAGAGAGGAGGTCTCTACAACTAAGGACTTCAGCAATGCTATCACATGAAAAGTAAGTGTAGATACAGATTTTACTGTAATGTGAAAACTCAGCCATGCATTCAAGATGTATGGGAGTAACTGAACTGAGCAGGAAAACTCCTGTGGTAGTCCAGTGAAAAGTGCACACTGCAATGAAGCTTTACCCTATGGATGGAGATCACACGCAGCTGGATGAGCACCATTTGCCTGGAAGTGGCCCTGCCTCGCAGACCCTTGGAACAAGGCAGCAGCTTCCCATCCCAGGCACACAGGACCAATCACAGCAAGCTGCTGGTGAGAAGGTATTGGGTAAACTCCAACATGTCCTCTTCTCCCAGTCATTACACTGACAAGTCCAACCTAAGCATGTCATGATGATGTCAGCGCCACTGCAGCAAATTAGTGTTTCTTCAACCCTTGCCTGAATTACAGGTGACACAACTTTTTCTTCTTTTAAATTAGACTACTCAGAGCAATCTTTAATTTCATGGTTCATACTCTGGCATATACAAGGCACTCCACAATAACGGTTTTAAGCATAGATCAGACAGACAGGGGTAAATAGAGCTGAATTTAAAAGATGGAGTAATTTTGTAATAAATTGGTTGAAGAATTTAGGGGACACTTGTTTATGTTCTGAAACTGGCAGGTCTATGAATGGTACCAGCTTTTAAAAAAGCATTTAAAGCCTAAATGATCGCTGCCAAATACTCTCTGTAAGTAATGGAGAAATGCCTACCATTTATGGGCAATTACTCATTTCTACCCATTTCTAAAAGCAGTGGCAGGAGGTCAGACATGAATTGTGCAGTGTTTCATTACATAAGGACACACTGGGTCTTTTTTTGGAATGTAACCTGCCAAAATCTGAAAGAATATATCTTATAAATAAATGATGATTTCTCAAAGGCACTTTGCATTTCATAGAACAGAGGACAACAGCTAGGAAGGGAAAGAAGACTTCTAAAGCTGGAGTGACAAATATGATGGTTTCCTTCCTGCCAGATCTGTATTACTCTGCATTCCCACGGTGCAAAGACTTGAACTTTAGAGCTGTAGATTATATAATCTGAAACATGAAAGGGATAGAGATGTCACTGCTGACACTTGTTGACGACCAAGGAGAGGTTTGGGTCCTGGCATGTTCAGAGACTTCCTGAATCACAGAATCAATTAAGGTTGAAAAGACCCCTAAGATCATCTCTGCAGTTTCACTGGAGCTTTTGTAATTGGAAGAATTAGCAACTCTATTAGCCAATAAGAAGTTTACCCGCACTGCACACTTAACCCATCTGTTTGTTCTGTTTGCTGTGTCAGAATAAGTTTGCACCAATCAGTAGATGTGTGATTGCATAGAAAAGGTATAAAAGCTTGATCTTATCACAATAAAGTGGCTTTCGCTTGATTCACATTGAATGGTGTGGAGGCCGTTATTTTTTCTATCTTCTACAATCATCAAGTCCAATCATCTGCCTATTGCCACTATGCCACTAGATCATGTCCCTAAGTACCTCATCTATATGGTTTTTTTACACCTCCAGGGAGAGTAACTCCACCACCTCCCAGGGCAGCCTAGGCCAATGCCTAACAACCCTTTCAGTGAAGACATTTTTCCTAACATCCAAACTAAACCTCCCTTGTTGCAACGTGAGGCCATTTCCTCTTCTCTCACTGGTAACTCAGAAAAGACAGACTCCCACCTCGCCACAAACTCCTTTCAGGTAGTTGTAGAGAGAGATAAGGCCTCCCTTGAGCCTCCTCATCCTAGACTGATGTCCCAAAGGAACAGCACCATTCCTTAGTTGGCATCATGGCTAGATAGCAGCGATCTGTCAGATGTATAGTGTGTTACAAATGTTTTTTATTGGGTTGCCTTCATGAGTTGAAACTACGGGTGAAGAGACTATTACTATTCATGCTTCATAATAAATAGAAGACAACTGTGGTTACTGGGACTTGTAACATTTTAGTTTGTTTGCTCACTCTCTGCGATTCATATGTAAACCTCTCTAATTTGTGTAAAAATTGAATTCCAGAGGCAAAGCTCTGCCCTTCTAGACTACCAGCCAAACGCTCCAGAGTAGAAACTGCCACACTTTGCCATGTGGCCACAGTAAGTAGCTGGGTCTAAGGATTTGAGTAGAAATGTGATCTAATCACTGCAGCAGGAATGCAGTGAAGCAGGACAATTATGATGGAGTTATTCTGCTGCTGAAAGCACCAGGGATAAACAGGAGCTCTAAGCAGTGTCACAAGAAGGTTAAAAAAGGAAATGTGATTTCTGTAAACCTGGGGATTCAAATACTACATCAGCATATCCAATATGAGAATGATTTCACATATGAGAAATCAGAAAGGCTGCTTATTATAGAGTGTTAGTCACAGAGTCTTCGGATGTAATTGCATGAAGTGGGTAGGAAAGCTGAAAGTCTAATGACTATAAGAGAGAGACATTTCTTGCTTATGGGAAAAGGGCAGGACTCAAGACAATACAAATCAATTAATTAAAAATTGGAGTAAGCACCAGGAAAATTGCCTGTTGTTCAAAGATCTCAATGTGCAATAAGCTGTGTGGGACTGACACAAATGCAGCAGTCCTGGAACCACAAAAGCTGTAGGGCTTTAATGACATGACCACACTGACACAGCCTATACCCAGCACATGCAGGGGATGGGTAATTCCTAGCAGCACCACAGCCAGTGATGTCTGAGTGACAGAGGACCACTGCTTCAGGCAAAGAGAGAGGAAGGGAAAAGGCTCTGGATCACCTCAGTGGGTAAGGTCTAAGCTGGCTTTCCAACTGCTGTTTCCTGCATCCCCAGAGCTGAGCACTGCACAGATCACTGTCACGAGCAAGTCGGAGCCCTGGCATGGAAACAGCTGTGACAAGAGCCCTGGCGATATGAGACTTGTCACGAGACAGAGAGACTGATAGGGCAGGCATCATGGAGAACAGCTTTGACAGGGCACTCTGATGAGGGTCTGCCAGAATGACTGCATTTCTCTTAAGTAAAAATCTGCCCTGTTCACCCTGGACTCTCTGATTGCAGGGCAGGCACCCCCCAAGCCCAGCTAGGGGTCAGGGAGTGCCAAAGTTGGGGTGGGGGTGGTCAAGTCAACATTATTTGAGTGTTGTTTATTTAAGTGGGAAACTTCAGGAACTGGATCTGGACCTTTTCCCCACCAAGTACATTTATCAGTTGAAGGATTTTTGATTTGAAGGGTTATAATTTTTAAAGTACCCCGAGTGAATGACATATGTCTGACTCCTCACAGAGCTCACTGTGAATTGTGGGTCTGCTGGATATTTCAGTTTATTCTGCAGCTCTGAGAGAGAGGGAAAAGAAGGATCAGGGACAATTCCAATAATAACATGTCTGCCACTATGGGAAGTATATGGCACTATACATCTCTTAGTATTGGATTCTTGATAAATAAAATGAGAGTGGTTGTTTTTAATTTAGTATTGAAGCATGTAGGTTGCAGGCAACATAGAGGCTTTCGTGCTTAGAGAATATTCACAATATAATTTACTTTTAAGTTTTATTTGTGTACTTCAGGGTGGGGTTTTTTTTTTTAGAAAACTGCACAAAATCACCTCTAATTTTAACCCTATAAGTATTGAACTGGTCTAGAGCATAATACTTAGGGATAATAACTAATTAGTGCTGTAACTGGTTTTGAAGAAGGAATGCTGCAAGTTAAACTTTAAAATGTTATTTTTAACCTGTGAAATCTCTCAACACCAGCTGTCTCAACATTAACTGAAAACATGCATGGCAGTCCTTCCTATTCTTCATGGTTTATGCCTCTACTCATCTTTATATCTTATTTTGCCACAGGCAAGTCCTGCCCATTCTAAAGTCAACTGCTGTGTCTTTCCAGGTCAAACACCAAAACTACTATGGATTGCAGTTAATCAGTCCTCTCTCTTTAATCTGCATTTTTTTATTTTCTTAGGTCTTGTTTGCTTTTTTTTTTTTCTCCCCAAGTCTTCATATTTCTGCAGATGTTTTGGTCCCAGTGAAACCCATCAGTAAGCTCCATATTTGTCCAGGGGACCAGGCATGAATCAGTTCTCGGGTTATTCAACAAATTCTAACTCATCATTCTGAAGCCTTGGTGAAAACATTTTTTTTTTCTATCCTGTATAACTGGTTAGGAATAGAACTTTACATTCACTTGTGAATTTCTGGGAGAAAGTAAGTAGCACTGCCCATTAACTTCCTGAAAAATAATTTGATGCCAAGGGATTTTTTATGCTTGCTTTTCCCTCTCTTATTACAGAATTTTACTGTATCATTACATCAACAGGGGAGAAAACGAAACCAATCCCCTCCAAACCCTGGAGTATTTTTAGGAGATCTAGAAAGCAATGTCACACATGGAAAAAAACAATCTTGCAGTAATATTTAATTGCCTACATTCTGTCTTTCTGCTGTCAAGAGTTGGGCTGCACCAATCTAATTCAGGGTAGAATTTGGCCTATTATATTTAACTTGTCTACAGGTTTTTTATTCAAAATTCTCACACGTCCTCAATAATTAATTCTCACATCTACACACTGGATAACAGCACATTTCAGAAATTAGAAGGAAAAAAACCCCACAAAACTAGTTGTCAACATCATACTGAGTAATTCAATAGTACTGGAATATCCTGAGGGTGGATACGAATAAACAATTCATGAAGAGCTGGTAAATTACATTTCAGCTTCTGTTTATTGCAAAACTAGATACTAGTCAAATACTTAGCTCCATCAAATAAAGACAGCCCATTGGGCTTAGAATAAAGAGCATTTCTTAAGAGTTTTTCTCCTATATTTATTTTTTGCAGGATAGGTTTAGGTTTTTAAGCAGTCTTGAACACAAACAGATGAGATTATACCAGAACATGGTCAAAGAGGAAACCCAATAACCTGCATCAAGCTGGGTTAGTTCTTAATTCTTTCATACCTTACACACAAAAAAGTAATGAACTAAAAAGAATAAGGCTTTCAGTTTTTAGACCAGTTTAAAATAAGGTGAAAAACAAATACAATTTAGAGTATCCTCATGTACATTTAGAAGCATTCATAATATTAGATGGCTAGAGAATGTGCCAGTTGCATGTGATTCATCTAGTAGCGCAGATCATGTTCATCCTATAACCCTAAACAAAATTAAGTCTTTGAAGTTATTTTTTATAGCAAATAAATTCAAAAGAGAAGGTAACCAAATATGATTTAGTGTGAAATTGCAGGCAAAAATATCAAAGAATAATTTAGGATGGAAGGTACCTCTGCAGGCTACCTGGGAAAGATGACCTTTCCAAAGAAGTGCCAACTTTGAAGTTGGATAGGGTTGCTCAGAGCTTTACCCAGCCGTGTTTTTCATACCTTTAAGGATGGAGATTATGAAACATCTCTGGGTAACTTGTTCCATCCATGTTTGACCATCCTCATTATGAATACTTTTCCAAATATCTATTTAGATCTTCCTGTGCCACTGCTTGAGCACTGTTCCTTGCATTTTTACCAACACAAAAACCTCTACTACCCTGTCTCAGGTCACATCACTGATTCATGTAATGACAAGACAACACCACTTTGAAAACAGAGCTGTGGGAATTCTGTCTACCTTTATGGTGATTTTGAAAATCCCTTAAAATGGAAAAATACCCAATCTCCTACTACAGAGTCAGATTGCAAGATTCACCTGCTTGTTGAATATTCTCCAGTGAAATCACCCTCGTTTCACTGGGGAGTAGAGAATAGTAGAAGAAAGAAAGTGCAGCAGAAAGGTCACAAGAAAGAGAAAGCCCTAATATGCTGCAGCCTTTACCAGTACAAACAGAAGAACCACTTTCAATATTACAGTGCTCAATCGCATATATTAAAAGCAACACGATCAAGACCTACTTGCTGCATAACATACACTGAAGAATCTCACTGTAAAACTGGGAGTTTATGTACATACATGTATTAGCAAGCCTCATTTGCTCTGTAGAATTGCAGTTTGATAAAGTCATCAGGACAAGTCTGAAATTCATTGTTAATTGCCTTAAACATTATGTCCAAATATAGTAGATCCAATGAATGTGCTACTTTAGTCCTCAGCAGAAATGCTGGCCAACCAGCCTATACACTCTGAAGTTGTTTACCCAGTTAATTCCACAGAGTCCAATAAAATGAATGTGTTGTGCACTGCTTTTGCTTTTTCAATCTAGTTTGGCATCAGTTGTGAGATTCATTTGGGGAAAAGGCCCTAGGACTGCTGAAGAGTCAGGACCATAAAAGATGGATGCTGTTACTCACAGAATCATAGAATCATTATGGTTGGAAAAGACTTCTGAGATGGAGTCCCACCATCCACCCAACACTACCATGCTCACCACTAAACCATGTCTCCAAACACCACATTTTTACTACTACTTTTTTTTTTTCTCTCTTCCAGGTCTAGTAATTGCACTAGCTCCTTGTGCAGCCTGTTCCAATGCCTGATAACCCTCTCAGTGAAGAGATTCCTCCTAACAAGTTGAAGCCATTTCCTCTTGTCCTATCACTTGTTACCTGGGAGAAGAGGCCTACACGCCCCTCATTACAATCTCCTTTCAGGTTATTGTAGAGAGCAAGAAGATCTCCCCCGAGCCTCTTTTTCTCCAGACTAAACAACCCCAGTTCCCTCAGTTACTCCTCATAATACTTGTACTCTAGACCCTTCACCAACTTTGGTGCCCTTCTCTGGACACGCTCCAACCGCTCAATGTCCTTCCTGTAGCGAGTCTTCAGGGAAGAAAACCTAGTGAGCACCTTGCTAGCCTTCTCATGCTAGTACGAACAAGCTTCGGGGCAGTGGAGGAGGAGAAGGGTTTGAGAGTAAATGGAACAAAAATACTGTAAAGTGAAATGGTGAATAAGGTTCTAGGATGCTGAATCAAAGCATTGCACTATTCACTCTTTCAGACCTGGGAAGAGAAGCAAGATGGGCTTGTGGGCTTGTTACTCAAGAAAACTACCAAGATAAAACTCATATTGTTAACTATGCTACAATACTGTATGAGGTGCCAATAAATAACACTGAAACGACAATCTTGATAATGAGATTCACAAATATTCTCATCACAAAACCTCACAGTTTATTAGTGTGAATTGATACTCCAGCAAGAGACGTCCTAACAGTCAGATATTAACTGAAGGATGTAGGTAATCTTAACAATATTTTCCTCTTCAGATGTTACATTTGATTTGTTTCTACCTGCTACCACATTTTATACTGACAGCATTAAAAATGGGTTACTGCACTGTGGTATTTTACAAAGGTTCATGTCACTTCTTGTTACTTCATTTCACATTGCAACAGGACAGAGCACAGTCTGATATAATGTAGTGTGGCCTCCTGTATTACAAAGGGTCAAGCATTTTCTAAACAGTAATATTTACATTGCAATGTATATTAATGCAGCAGTATTAAATGTTCTATCAAACTATGGCAGCACATTATTTTCCACTTCTGTTAATTTATCTGGCTCATAAACAATAGGCTATATCTGTCTATGCTGTGCACTGGAAAACAATGTCTGAGGAGAAAAAAGGATAAAAGTAAAAATAAAAACCCTTTCCTCACCCCGAATCACAAAAATATTATTTTACATTGGAAATTCCTAAGCCTGTAGATGTGGGCACCCTTTTATGATCTTAATAAAGCATTCAGATGAGACTGTCCCTCACAGTCATGAGCAAACACCTGTATGTGTATAGGGTAAGAATTCACATTCCACTAGCCTCTGCAGCTATTTGTATACCTCATGCTAGCTCTACTCATCTCATTAGGTTGCAAGCAAAAGGGGAGGTCAGCTTTTTGTCTGATAGCAGCAAGCTCATCACAGGTACAACCTGCATCTGGGAAAATAACCAAGTCCTTCTTTTCCATTTCATTTGATTTCTTCTAGTTTCTATTGATGTGAGTATAGAATTAACTCCAATATTTACCTACAGATCTAGTGAATTTAAAAATCAAATTAGCAAGCCACTCCTACTCCCAAAAAGTTTTTCTTGCCTTTCTCCTCAGTAACATTTCTAACAGACCACAAGGGGAAAGGTCAGATGAAATCAAGTGGCAGCATCCACTTGTGTTTGAGAGCTCTGGGCTTACAGAGAGAATTTCAGCACATGGGTCTTGCCTGTGCTGCTGCCTTTCATCACCACAGAGATTCCTCCTCTCATTCCTGCTTTGAGTTTGGCCTATTTGGCAAGGCTTTGGTATTTCCCATTTAAGCTATGGGAAGAAAGGAAAGCATGCCAGAATACTAATACAGAAGACTGTGAGTTCTGATATGAGCCACAATAAAGGCTGATGTTTAAATAAACTGAGAATATACAAAATCATCATTTATTTGATTGTATAATATATATTGCATTGAAGGAATGGATGATCAAATGCTCTGGTATTGATAAGTTTCTCAGAAGCTTACACTAATTACATGGTATTTTACTCTGCAAATGATACTGTTGAGAGCTGAGTACACATAAGTAATCCTACATTATTTCCCTGCTTGGTATTGCATAACAGCTCAGGACTGTTAGCTTTCTGTGTGCTGACTGCCACTGATGGTTGGCAAAGTATAACTGTTGGTATAAATCTAAACCAATTTAACTTAAAACAGGTGCAAAAGACTCTGTTATTTGGGCTTAAGCCAAACTCATTTAAAGTAATTTCAATCAATATGAATTGACTTATGCTAAATTTAACTAAACCAGTAAAAAAAAAAGAAAAATTAAATTGAAAGTGCCTTGATGAGAAGTTGTACAGAATTAACTTAAATTAGGTTTAAAAATGACATATGGTAAATTGTGCAACCATCTTTCAAAGAGGCGTGTCAGGAGTTAAAGAGGTAAGTAAGTAATTTGAGAGAGTTTGTGTTCCTAAATGCTGCCTGAATCAGAGGGATGGAGTCTGAACTACACCTCTTGCTGCAGACCACATCAAGCCACTCTGGTAAGCCTTTTCTTCCAGGAGTAGTCTCACTACAGAGCACAGCAAACAATGGCAAGACCTTTCTTGGAAATTATCCATCAAGGTTTTGGGTGGGTTTTTTTAATGAAAAATAGTAATTTCTCAAAATCTTACTACTTTAAACAAAATATTTACAAAAAATTTAATGTATACATGTGCTTTGACAAAATAATGCTTTTTATTTGAAAACTTCAGAATTCAAATGATTTTCCTTTTAAAATGTATTTTGACATTGTCTTTTGTTTTCTTTGTTTATATTCTTGCACTCTATGCCAGCAGCAGTGCACCACAATTAGGGATACAGTCATCTGTAGCATAAGAGTTAAAATATTTTACTTTTAAATCATCAAAGACACATACATCTGCCACCCAGCACTGATTAAAACATGACTTTTTTTTCTGGACTGAAACATATCCTGTTGAGTTTATGATGGAACATTCTGACAATCAATAATAAATAACAGGTGCCCTTAAATGACTTTAAAAGTAAAACCAAGTATTTCAATTATACTGCTCAATATCATGTCAAATCAAGAGCAGAAATGCAGAGTATGGCAGATTGCCCTCTCAAACATCATAGCCTTTTGGTACAAGTTTATAACAAAAACCCAAAGAATTTCCATCAAACATCTGAGTCTCCTTGAAATGTCATTCTCCAGGAAAAATCATTCCACTGGCAAATTCCTGACTAGCTCTTCTCTCTCATTTCTTTCCATTATATGTCCTTAATAACTCTAAGTGTCCCTGCAATTTCTAAGTGCACTACAAACCAGTCACCTGACTCAGTCTCTAATAATCAATAAAAGTCCCAGGGTACTAAGAAAAACAAGTTATCTGCATCTGTATCTTCCTTTAAAATACATGAGGAAAAAACCTCCTGCTTCTTTTGCCCTCAGAAAATGGATATATTTTCTTTATAATGTAATACATTAAACTTCTGATTATTTACCATGTCCACAGACTACCCAGCAGAACACAAATTTTGACATGCTGTTCTGTAAAAATGTGTTAAATGTGGGAGGTTTCCAGCTGCTTTGCAATTACTGATTTCACAGAGTCCTCTTGGGCTTGCTTATGGAGTAGGACCAGCCCCACTGCACGGCACCCACCTGCATGGCACCCATCCCAGCTCCAGAGGGGCCAACCTCCCTGCTCCACGCCCTTTGGCAACTGCTGTTGAGAGCTAAAACTACCAACAAAAGGAAAATAACAAATACTTTGTGACAGAGAAAGGGAATAAAAAGGTTCAAGTGAGAACCTTGGGAGCTAAATCCACACACACAGATGCCCAGGGAAGCACAGAGGCACAGGCATTCAGCCAAAGAACAGAGCTGGGGCATTGGGCAGGAACAACTGAATTCCACCTTCAGCAGAAGAGGTGATAGGGAAAGGTGGGAGAAAAAGGCAGCAGATGGGAGAAGGAGGAGGTGTGGAAGAGCAGAAATGCAATTAGCGGTTTTCCAAGTGGTTTAAATGGTTATGAATTAAGAACTGCTAAAATTCACAGATAACAACAGAGCATTTTCCACCTGTAGGTGCCAAGAGTTCCAAGAGGTGCCACATGGCATTAACTCCATCTGCAGCTAACAACACTGCAAGGCACAAAGGGAAAAGAAAAGGCATCCTGAAGGCTGGAGTCAGAGACAGCAACAGTGTCCAAAGGGCACAGCTTCATCCGTAGTCCAGCTACAGCTCCTCTGTATATTTTTTTCCTAAGCTAGTTTATAATTAGAAACATATTCTGTGGATAGGCATGGGGGAGAGTCAGCCTATATGAAAAAAAAAAGCCTATGAAGCCATGTGCATCAGAGCTGTGCAGAGCTTGAGAATGCCAGCTTAAGAAACTAATTTTTCAGAAATGGTTATTCTTAAATGGTCTTGTAGACAAACTCAGTGACCTTATCCATTTCAGTTAAATGAAATTTATGAATATGAGGAGGGAAGACATGTTTCAAAGATCCCAAACTCACATTTTGCACAATTCACAAGGAACAGAAGGTTCCCAAACCTTGAAGATGCCCATTAGCATCTCACAATATTTTAGCTTTTAGCATGCAGCCAGGTCATATTTAATTGCCAAAAGAAGATCTCTTCAGACAGAATGTATTTGAAAGATGTGCACTAGGAATGCTATAAAAGCTTGTCATTATAGGTGATAAAAATGTTAGCTGATGTAATGACATTTGGGGAAAAAAAAATGTGGACATACAAATTCCAGCAAACCTTTTGCAATACATGAGGCTAACCACATTAAAAAAAAAAGAAAAAAGAGAAAAAGCAAGCTTAGACACATTAAAGCATGAAAAAGTGAGGAAAGGGGCAGCAGCATGTCTAGCACTGACTCCTCTAACAGTATCAATGAGTCAAAGGACTGTTGTGGATTGCAGTCCTCTCCCTTTTTTCCCCACTTTCCTCAGTTATTAAATTTTCTTGCTCTATTGAAGACTCCTATAGGTGAAAGCTTTAAGTTCAGACCTTGATGTGTACCAGAGACAGTGTTCTACTCTGGGAGGGAGGGAAAATTCTATCATTTCCAATTGTTATGTCTAGTTTTAATTTGTCTTGATAGCTTGTTGCACTTTGACTTACAATGAGTGTTTCCTATGTGAAGAAGTCACATCCAAAAAGTTAAAAGACTGTAAAAATCAAAGTTTCTATATACTGAACTTCACAGCCTGCCTGACCATGCAGGGACCATCTTGCCCTGGATGTAAAGAACAGATGCCTACAGAAAACCCTCTCTGGAAGAGCTCTTCTAGGTCTGCTTTATTCTAAAATTAATCAACCAGAGGCATCAGTGACTACAGAGAGAAGAAAGGAAAAGGTAGGCACTGAACTTCCAAACCTGTTGTGTGGAAAGGCTAGATGGAAAGATCTGTAAATTCTGCTAAAACCAGAATGATACAAAGAGATGGAGAAAGAAAAGCTTTTAATAAGTGCTTCATAGTTTCATATTACTGCTCAGAAAGACTAAAAAAAACAAAGAGTAACCTTTATGTGGTAGAAGTTTTTCAGATGCCACAATGAGGACATCCCCTCCTCCTAGTAACATCTGTTCCACACAAACTCATTTCTGCAAAATTTCTGTCCACCCAACCTATTATAGAATGACATCTCAACAGTGATGTACCATAACTTAGTGCTCTGCATAGCACAATTTATAGATACACTAATGCCTGTAAAATGATATTGAGTGTTATAAGCTTTCTTTCAGCTCTTCACAGGTTGAAGGTAATGCCTAAACTATTAAAATTCCATTTTAAAGACTTAAGTCACTGTATACTTGTGACATCTTTTACCTGCTGCATAGGTGCAGTGTTTCATTTGTGAGGTCTTTTGTGAAGCATATGCAATGTTGGCACTTGCTTTCCTGAGAAAGCCTTTCAATCTTTTCTCCTCTGTGGTGCCAGCCAGACATCTCTGCCTCCATTTATACTGAAAACAAAAGACCTTGCAATTACAGAGGATCTGAAAAATTACTGGAGGAAGGGATCAATGATGTCTTCAGGAGAAAATACTTCACTGTTTTTTTGCACTAGGGAAGTTTCCAAATGCAAGCATTGTTTAATTTAATCTCATAGTATCATGAAACAACAGAGTTATTACCACATATGCCCCAATGCATTTAGCTCCCTTTCTATGCAAAAATTCTGCAGGTCATTTCTGTTTGAATGGCCAGTTCTTCATGTGGAAAGAAAGCTCAGACAATGTCTTATTGAATAAAACAGGCCTGTTTCATGATTCATTACACCTCTTTTTGTCCTTATGTGTAAGCCAGCTCCTCTCAGTTCCACACCAAGGCCAAATGCACAATGGGGGCTGTGCAGGGCCATAAAAATAATGCTGCAAATTTTCATGCATACATTAAAATGCTCAGTAAAAATAAGAACATTTTGCAAAAGGTACTAATACTCTCTGGTTTAGAACTGATTTTTCATTCTGCATAAGCTCATTTTTCTTTGTTCCTAAACAAAATGACAGATGTTCATAAAAAGGACATTAAAGATTCCTTTTGGCACTTCTGTTCAGTGTTCTCATTTATTACTCTTCTGGTAATAGAGTATGCAATGTTATTCTTATGAAACCAGGATCATCAAAATTGCCAGGTGTCTGATGTGTGCTCATTCCCTCTATATGCAAAGCAAAGTGTTTCCAAAGGCATTAGTCTAGTGAATTCTATCCTTATGGCTCTATTCTTCTGAGTGTTGTGTACTTTGATTATATACACCTTAACTCTATGAGTTTAATGTCAATAATGTTCAGCCTCCTGTAAGATGGAGCCCCTGTAGAAAAAGATATTCTAACTGGGATTCCTACAGTGAATAGGTTTGTGTTCTTGAGCAAATCTATAAACTCAGGTTCCAAACTATAAAATCCATTCACGTTTTCAAGCTCTAAGAAACATGTCTTTTTGAAGAGAAATGCTGGGCTGCAGATAAAGTTTGCAGCAAAGTCAGTGGGACTAGTAGCTGCCTGAATATGAATTGAAGCACTTAAGATGCCTAGAATTGGTGCTGCTTGTGCCATCTTTTGCCTATGAATGATTTACACTGTTCCTCTTCCTCCCACATCTACCCCTGCTCCCTCCAAAAAGAAAAAGAGCAAGCAAGCTCAGACCCAGTCATTCACAGGGTGGACCTCTATACAGATAGAGCAAGTTATGCTGTAAAAGATAGCAGCAAGCAGGATAGAAGGGTTGTGAAACGTGGTAAAGGAGGCAGCTGATAGGTAACCCCCACTACATATGTACACTGAATGTGCACTGTACGTACCCATGTAACACCTTCCTTATGAAGCTAGCAAGTAAATGTTCATGTTTGCTAGAAGAATAGGACAATCTGTCAGGAGCTTTACAGACATTCAGTGGCAACAGAAGAAAGAGGACTCTCAGGAGACTCCTTCCAGCCTCTGAAACACCATTCACTCTGCTAGGGAAATCCTCTTAGTGCTCCCCTGCATTTTCTGCCTTCCGCTGCACTCCATCTAGCTAGTTTCTTTCCCATTTCTCTTCTTGTCCCAGACTCAATCTTGTTACCTACACAGTCTGCCTTCTTACTGACCTTATTTCCCTTCCCCACTTACCCTCATTTTCGTCACTCCAATAAATAACACTAAAATGACAATCTTGATAATGAGATTCACAAACATTCTCATCAACCCCCGGAGCAACCCCAACGCTCCAGCACTCTCAGCCCCTGACCTCCAATGTTTGACATCTCCTTTTCAATTCTCCCTTCTTACCCTAGCTTCAGAGCATCTCTGTTCCCACCTTTCTGTTTTCTGGACATCTCATATTTCCCATTTCTACTGGCTCCAATTCAAGAAAAACACTAGCAATAAAATACTTTATAAGTTAATGTATCCTTCTATGTATACAAGAGAATGCTGGTTTAGGTAATCTGAGTCTATCTTTCTAAATATTTCAAGTGCTATTGTATATTTGCAGTATCTTTAGCTCAGCTACATTCTCCTTTCTTATAGGAAAAAGCTCCGAATGACTTCACTGTCATGATGAGGATCACATTTATTGGCATATTTCTGGTTTTGGACAAACTGTAATTTTATTGCCTTAGCCACCGGGCAGTGAAATGGTAACAGATTTACTAATCACTACTTTAAGAGGGATAAATCTGTTTACCTCCCAAATAATAGAGAGATTCTCCCTCTAGCTACTTCTGCTTCTTGTCTGAAAGTTTTCACCTCTTTCCTAGGAGCTTAACAAGAATTTGTTAAAACAAAGGAGTTTGTGAGACAGTAGTGAGAAGGCTGGGACAGAGACAGAAACCTCA
The DNA here is from genome assembly GCA_013396975.1 of Bucco capensis. NCBI lineage: Eukaryota > Metazoa > Chordata > Aves > Piciformes > Bucconidae > Bucco > Bucco capensis. The sequence continues at coordinate 487,419 of VWZO01001387.1, read as the reverse complement.
CAAGGTGATCAGAAAAAAACCTCCCTTAATGGCAAAACTAGTTATAAAATCCTAACCTTCTTACATTTGTTCTTACCATCCTCATGAAGCTTTCCACCCCTTCATTTATGCCACTTTAGAAATCAACTAATTATGTGACCACAGTCTGAGTGAAAAAGCATGAAATGAAGTAGAGGGTAGGAAAAAGTAGTGTAATAAAAAAAATTAAACTTAATTTTTAGACAATTATTACTAGTGTACTGAGTCAAAATGAACAAAATTACTTAGGAGTAGAATGGCTTCTCCCTCCACCCTCTCCAGTGCAACATAATAGAAAATTGCAACAAAACAGAAAATATACAAAGCTAGGTTTCCAGTAAGTACTCACTGGACATGTGTGAAAGATGAAAAATGAGGGACTTGTACATGAATTATGAAACAGACATTGCTGAGGAAAAGCCACCTCTCCATAGTGTTGTATTTCAAATCCCATGTGCCAAAACAGGTGGGTGAAACTGTTTTTTCATGACAGAATTTTTAAGAGTCAAAGTAACCAAATCAGCTTTTCTCCTCTGGGTTCATAGTTTGATTAAAAATCATTCCAATTTTCCATTCTATTCAACCTCACACAAAGAAGCGCTGTGGGTTTCATCTCAAATACAGCACAGAAGCTATAAAAACAACTCTAAAAAGCTTTTTATCATCAGAAGTATCAGAAAATCCTAATTACAGCCTATATAATTTGTGTATATTGCACATACAAACACATATCTTACAGTAATCTGTAAGTACTCTCTCAAATCAATACCTCAAATAATATTGAAACACACACACACACACACACACAAAAATCTAGATAAATGCTGCAAATCTTCAGACTGTAATTGCTTAGGAAGAGAAATTAAATACCATTACCAGAGTACTTTGAAAACCTCAACTGAAAAGAAAGCAGAAGTGAAAACAGTGTTATGTATCAGGATGCCCTGTATTAATCCTAAAAAAATGTACTTGTCAATGATATAACAAGATTCTGCAACTCTCTAATACGTTCAAGATGATGGTTGGACATGCTCTGTATTATTTTTTCAAGCCTTGCAAAGCCAGAGGCCCTGCAAATGAACATAACATTTGGATGGATATAGATGACTTAAGATATATGTACAAAGCAAAATCAGTCATGCAAAGGTGCACAATTCATCTTTGCAAAAAAACTCCAAGGCCTATCAACAGGACATATTATTTTAATTTTTTATTTTTTTTTCATATAGCTAAGTAAAGGATTTAATCTCAGGTCAAATCTCTATTTTATACGTCATTCACCTTTTGTCACCACTGAAGTCATGGAAGATGGGTTTCTTCATTTAAAAGGGATAAAATTAAGCAATTAAAAATGACTCCAACATTTCTTGCACTTTAATCTCCACATCATTCATCATATGCCTCATGCTTTTAATGACAAAGTATGTTCTTCCTTCATAGTTTACATATTCTTTTTGTTACCACTTTTAACCTAGCAAAGTAATATAGGGTGTTTTTTTTTTCACTCCATGCCAGATAACATTGTGTAATCAAACCCTGCTTTTGGCAAGAAATGAGAGGGTTTTTTATAAGGTTGTAAGCTTATCAAGGGTAGCTGTTGCAGTGTTGCCTTTGCCTCTGTTTTTATGAACATTATTGTTAGTATGAGGGAAAAGCACAGTAGAGTTCTCTTGCTTTGGGAGGTCTATCCTCCTATAATGACTTAAAACCAAAGTCAATTCGAAGCCTGAAGGGCAAATTTGGCACATAACAGTCATGGGGAAATATTACAAATTGTTCCCCACTTTACAGCCTGTCTCCCTGATGAGGTTATTACACTGTAAAACTGAAAAATCAGAGGTTAAAATAAAACCCTTCTCCCTTTGGACCAAAACCAGTTTAAGATCAAAATGACCTATTTGATTTTTGTCATTCCATCAGAAAAAGCTTCCTTTCTTTCCACAGTTTTATACTCCTCTAGTTCTTTTACTAGTCACAAGGTAGATTTCAGTGTCAATCAACCACTTTTACAAGCTGATTGATGGAAAACTCTGTGCCAAATGCTACCCTGAGAGTCACAGTTTACTCCTTCTCAGTAGAGAAGTGTGAATTTAAGGACTGCGATACTGTGTCAGCAGTGCAGAAGCCTTCCAAGCTTTCTAAAGCACACACAGTGGGAAGAATAGAAGATGGTGCCCAGAGGGAAGAAGAAGAAAAGGTGCAGAAAACTCTCAGGCATACCCTAGGTAGGATGGAGGTTAGACTGGAGTGCTCTAAATCCTTTCATGGCTGGATTCGTGCCTCTCTATATCAAACCCAATTATATTGTGAGACTAAAACCACTTAGGATATGGTCACCCTGCTGCGTTTTTATGATTTCTTAGACTTAATTTCTGTGTATACATTTTGCTCCAATACATAAGTTTCACCTCCCAGCAAGTATCATGTTTCAGATGCTTTGGGGAGTGGTTTGGCTCTTCCTCCCTGTTTGTAAGGGAAGAAGAAGGATGTAGCAATTAATTACCTTGCAAACACACTATCATTTCTGGTCATCTATCATCCATGTAGTGCCTTTGCTGTCTTACAGTTAACATAAGTCAGCAGACACGTGGGGCTGTCATCCATCTCTGTAACAAGATGCCTGTGGGAGAAGGTGTATGTCAAGCAGACTTTTTGTGTGAGGGCATTCAAATCAGTCATAAATCTAGCTCATGAGCTATGCTGATTCCTATGCATTATGGCCCTGAGAATGAACAAAACCGAGAGCAAGAGAGTGGAGTTCAGCGATGGTTAGACTCCACAGAAAGTTCATAGCCCACAGCATCTGCACATAAATAACAGGCCATCGTGGTTGAAGGCAAACTGTGTCCATTTGGGAATTTCAGAGTAAATTGCATCCTGGGACAGGGCTCCGACAAGCACTCGTTGCACTCAGGACTTGAGGACAAAATCTCGGGACCTTAGGCACAGGAGAAGGTCACCCAGCCTGCAGCTTGAACTCTGAAGCATTTTTATTCTCCAGTCCATTACGAGCAGCCCTTGCTATACCATGGGTACATGCTGGTATGCTGACCTTCATTCTTTTATTTTCCAAGCTATGTGGCACATTAGTAGAGGAAAGCTAATGCAATTGGCATCAAAGAACTCAGATGCTGTCTGATGGGCTGGCGAGCTGCCAAGCCTCTAATCCACCATGTGACTGAGAGGACTTCAGTCCCCAGGAGAAAGGGATTTTTAACACAGTTTTCTATTTCTCTGAAATTATCAGCAGTTTCATTCAGATCATACAGATCAAATGCCTTCCAGGTAAGTGATTATTTAAGGAATTACTTTCTATGAGAGCCTTTGGTCCTGGTGTTCATTCTGATAGTATTTGGAACGAAAAAAATAATTTGGTTCTCTGATGTTCAGGGTTTTTTTTCTACCAACTAGTGCCAGATGAGGCTTATGCTACCTTCCCCCCCCCCCAAAAAAATTGGGTTCTTAATATAATAAAACAGAAAGCAAAAAACAAAGTTCACAGCTAAATATGGTATATATGCCAGGGGTCACCTCAGCAGATGAAGCTAAATCCACACTAAAAAAGAAAATAAATACATCTTATATCCTGATGCTGTAGAATACCAGCATGTATTAGAGATGCATCCAGGGGGGTTGCCTACCAAGTGCTCAGAAAGGAATGAAGGAGAAGGGTGTTCAGATGCAGCAAAGCACTGCAGTGTGTACTAACTTTCCTCATAAATAGTGTCCTGAAGTAATAAACTTAAATCACCTCAATGGCTTGTAATAGGACTTCAAGTTGGCTAAATCTTTGAGGCAAATCTGCTTAGATCTTTTCTTTACAGTGAGTTCACAGAAAAGACAGTCTCTTAAAATTAAAAAGGCAAAATATCCCTAGACCAAGAACCAAAATGATTAACTCCTTAGGAGTGAGCTCTAGGCTCTCTCTAGGCTCTCTCCTCACTCCCAGTCTTCACTCACCTCTGGGCACTGTGGGGATATCCCTTGCCCTCCCCCTGCCTCTAGAGAAGCATATTACTGAACAAGACAGACAAGATGCCATAAGGCTGAAATCCAGGAATCCTCATATGCTTTGGTGGCCCAAATTTCTCAGAGAAGCATACACACTGTACCCATAAATCTTGATCCAAGACCTGTAAGGAGTGATGTTTTTGTTTAAATCTATGCCCCTCAGAAGCCCCATCGATTTCAAGAGGATGACTTAGGCATGTGAAGTAAAGCACATACATTTTGCACGCTGTAGGTTTAGCTTTCACAGGAAGTGATAAAGGAGATTTACAGCATTGCTTTTTCACCTGGGTTTTTACCCCATTTGTCCAGTTGGGTAGAAAAATGACCAAAGCTAGCCAGGAACTATGGTGAGTGTTTGAATAGGCTTTCACTGCACAGGAATATGAACAAGGTAAAAGCTATTCAAAATTCTCATATTTATAGAGGGTTTATGCTCCTTTCCTTTCTTATTAATGTCCCAGCCGAGGGGGTTGAGTTCCCAACCAAGACAATGATCCTCTTAGACCAAGCATTGAAGAAATGCCTAATGAATGAGAAACTCTGCCAAAACACCTCGAAACTTAAATATGAGATGCAAATAAATGCACATATGCACCCTCTGCTCCTAGTTACACAAAACCAATCCATTGAAAACCCTGTATTTCCATGGAGCTGGTTTTGCTCATTTTTACTACACAGTAGAGAATAAATAATTAGGTACAAAACTGGTTAAAATTCTCCATGCAATGTTCATTTATCTACATTGCAGTTATCTTATCTTCTAATTTACTGGTTCAGCTCTTCAATACGTACTTTACAAAGTCTGAAAACCAGTGCAAGAGAATCAATTTTGGTAGAGATTCAGCTGAGGCATTTGTTAGGGTTGGGGTTTTTTTGGAGTGATTAAATACTTAGTGTAATCTGCCATCAAATTATTTTTGGAGTTTAACATGATTTCTAATTCTGCTATGCACTTTGAAGCATACATAAGTGTTATAGAAATCAATATATGATCATATTGATTTTATTCATGCTTTAAATATTAGGGGCAAGGGAAGGGACAGAATAAAGTTGACTTGTACCTACTTTTTCATGCCAGAAAATAGCATGGCTTCAAGAATTGATTGGAAATAAATAAAAGCTTGCCTCAGGTGCACATTTAATATTCCCAGAGATGGTTTTGAAACATAATAAATTATTGGAAACAGAGGCTTCACATCCAGCAAATTAAGTCAAAAAGCCCTTCAAGGCCAATACCACTTATGCGTGGCACATTACTGCCAAAGATAAAGCATTCATTAAGGCTACATAGTAAAGATAACACAAGCATGTGCAATATCAAAAGAAGCTGGGTCTTCAGGAAGGCAGTGAAATGATCTGTTTCCATTGCTTCAGCATACATAGTGAACTGCTTTTAGATATTGCTTTCACAACCTATACAAATCAATAGTCTCCATTTAAAATGTATAGACTGCAGAAGTACACTCCAAAGGCTGGGAAGAATGTACTACCTGAACTCAAATCCAAGGTCAGAGAATCTCAACTGAATGCAGTTGGTAAAATTCCAGTCCCTATGAGTGAAATGCTAATAAATTGCATTGCAGAATGCATTGTGTAAGGAGGATGTTAACTTCTCTCTTCCTTAAACTCAAAATATATTCACTGAAGATTTAGCTCCATTATGCTGCATCATGTCTAATGCTCCATAAAGTATATTCTGAAAAGAACAATTTGTTTTCTAATATGCCTAATGGAATGTGATTTATGACCCTAAATACAAATTGGTCAGCATGCTCAAGAGGCCTCTCTCTGCAGACAGTGAGAACTTGTTTTAAAAAAGATTTTTTGCTTGAACTGAAGTAAAAATTAGCTGACTAAGTCTTCCTTAAGAAGTGCATAAAACCATGTATCCAGACAGCAGTGAACTTGACATTAAATGAATTTAAAATTTAAGGGGAAAAGAACACATTTTATATGTCTAATAATTTATAAAGAAAAGGACATGGGTTTAAATTTTCCTTTTTGTGACAAACTGTAATTGCTCCTTTGACACAGTCTAGTTTAAATTTATAGTTGCAATGAATGTAGCATCAGAAAAAATAGGCCTGAAGAACTCAGTTAAGTATTTATAGAGCTACTAGAATTACCTATATTCTGCCTCAACATCTTGGAGTATATACAAAGTAAATTGTAACTTTATAACCTTTTCAGCCTAGTGAGTAAGGTCTTAAGTTGTCACTCATAGCCTGATCTTTTTTGAACTTGAGTTCTTTCAAGTACTGGAAATGGAAATGCTTGGCATTATTTACAACTGAAGCTGACTTGCACTCATCACTAGTTCTGAGGTCTGTATATAAAAGCAGGACTTTTATAATATCATTTGAATCTAATGATCTAGGATTTGGGGGTGGGAGGGAATACCAGCACATAAAGGAACACATTCCCAGATATCAGGAAGAACAGACATGGAAACTAAAAATCATGACTGTTGTCATGGAGCAATTGGAAAGACTTTTGCCTCCTTAAATGACTTTTTGTTGAGACTGCATCATACCTTCACATGGTGCTAGTTAGCCTTAGAAATGGCTTAGCTAGGAATTAAGGCAGAGCCACTATAAAATCTAAAGCAAGAAACAATTATAAAGTGACTGGTGCCTGAAATGAAAAAACCTTAAATTTCCTATCTGTTATAGTTTGTAAAATTATAGAATGATCACTCAGAGCAGCACTGTGTTTACAACACAAATTAAACACAAATTTCACAGAATTTAAAACCTGCATACCTTCTTTTTAAAGAAGGAATGGCTAGTGGAATATCAGATCATAAATCTCTTTTCTAAGAAGTTAGTTTCAAGCACAGACAAAATCAAAAGTATCTTAATGAAGATCATCAAAGGAATTTGGCGGATAAAAGCCAAAATGATTTGAAAAGCTTAAGTTCAAAGTTCTGCGATATTATCTTAGCTCTTCTTAAACTGAAGGTGTAACCTGAATAAAAACTATTTGGCTAATTTAAGTTACCAGTGCAATGAAAAGTCCACTTTCCTGCATTAATACAACAGTACTGAATTCTGAACAGCATACACCGAAAGCTAAAATGTTAAGAAGTGTCCCTGAAACACTCGTATGTCAAAGAACGATTTATAAACCCACATTTGCACTTGCCTACAATGATATATGTATTTCAATAGATCAGATTTCAGCCAGACTGTCAAAAAACCCCCCAGCATTCCATTTGGAATGGATGTATTTTGCCAACATCAACAAGAACGTATCAGGGAGCCTTCTCTCCCCATGCCAAGTTCTGGAGTGCCAAATTAAGATAAGCAAAGAAACCAAAGCTGCAATCCTCCTGGTTTAAATAAGAGGTAGCTGCTGCCAGGTTATCAGTGCTGCTGTCAGTGAGGGTCCCTGGCTTCTGTATTAACTTTAGTCATATTTTAGAAAGCGTCCTGAGTCTTGGCACCTCTAGCGAAAGTCAATCCATTTAGTTCTTAGAATGTGTTTGTTTATATCATACAAACACACTGTAGTTACTTCAATTTCATATTTTCAGGGAACTCTTGTACACGGGTAAGGTCCTTTAGTTATTTTGTATTTCTGCACATTTAGACTGAAAAATACGTAATTGTCTGTTAGTCTTATGCTTTCTGGGGAGAGTTATACTTGCTGTTGCACTGTTCAACATTTTGGTTAGTTCATTTTTTGTGCCTTCAGAGACCACAATTTCTCTTACCAAGCTGAGCTGATGCCACCTCAGGCTCAAAATCCATGTCTTTAGAGAAGGCACCAGACTCAGACTGATAATGAAGCTTGATTTTGTAACAAAAAAATCTAGATCTACACTATGCCAAATTCTATTTCTTTTTCAAAGAACATGGCAACAATGCATTGACTGGTTCCAGTCAAGGCAGAATATGAGTAAACAGTTTCCAGACTCTATTACAAAACTCTGCAGTAAGACCTGAACTTAAATCTGTGTTACTCTAAGATATGACTTAATGAAATCCTGAGCAGTGCCAAAGAGTCTCTCAGAGCAGTCAATTCCCAGAGGGTCCAGTCCCCTCAGTGAGACATTCATGACACACCAGAAAATGTCACTTTCAGACTTAGACACTTGCTCTGTATCCTCTTACGAGTCAATTAGTTCATTATCATGACAACTTGTGAACTTTTAATGCTCTACAAACATTCCCCAAGGATTAAATCAAGGTCATTGTACTCATATTTGTTTTTATTCTAAAGCACAGCAGATGTGAAGGCAGGTTGTACAAGGCACTCATTTAAACCACTCTGTCACTTGTCATTTATTTACTCTACTAACCAAAGCAAACTAATGGAATAGTATAAGAAACATCCTCAATATATATATTTGAAATATCAGATGGTTTTCTTTGTACCTGATATGCAAATATGTAGTAGATTTTAATGCATAATCACTGAAATGTGTAATAAAAACAGTATAAAAAGAAATGAGATCAAACTACAAGGTATTTACTTGTGAAGAACATGTGAGGATCTTTGAACTGCCTCAGCTTTGAACCTGTCTTGAGTCTAGACTGAAGGGAGTTATAAAGTTAATATCTTTATATTAAGCCTAGTATAACCAATGTAGTAATGGAAGTAAACAAAAAAAGTAAGTATGATCAAAGCAGAAGGGGTTTTGAAATGAAATGATGAGCAACCAATGGATCTTTAAAAGGAGGTAAAGTTAAATCAAGTGTAGTGAACAGCAGAAATTAATTTAATAACTTCTGATTAAGCTGAATCCATAATGAAGTGAAGCCAACCAAAGGAATGTTTGACTACAAAGCATACTTAGAAACAGCTGGGGCATATGTATAGCTTTATCACTTACAAAACACTTCCTATACCTCTTTAGATACACAGAAATATATAACTTCATATTCAAATATATGTTATACTGTGGACATAGTAACAGAAAAAAGGTAGAACAAATTGACTTTCATTTTAACAGGTGAACAAATACAATAGAAAAACCAAAGAAAGACAGCAGTGACCTTATAAAAAGTTTCCCTGTTTGCACACATCTAATAGAAACATCTGGTCACAAAAATACAACAAAGTGCAATAAACTGTGTGGTCTTGCCTCTGAGTCTACTTAGAAATTTAGTATAGAGTAACACTTTGAAGAACCCTAAGTAATCACTCAATACAAGATCACTCTCTTTGATCACAGAATTTTTGCAAGTGCAAATTCTCTCAAAAATTACTGAAAATTCTAAAATAAATTCACAGCAGAACTCTGTCTTGATTTTTGTCATTTGGAGCATTCAGCAACTAACAGTACATTTAATCAAAATGGCAGGCCAAAAGTATTAAGAACCCAAACAATATATTTTCTATTTCAAATTGCAATTAATTATGTATATTACCAACTGCCTTCTGTCTCTTAAGACACAGAGCACATAACAGATTGCCTTCAGTTTGCTACAGCATGGAGCAAAGGGGGGTGCAAGACAAAGACAAAGGAATTGCTTTCCCCCTAAACCTGTCTGCTGGAAAATGATGCAGAGCAAGGCACAGTGGTCTCTGAAGACTCAGTGATCATCCAGCAGTGGTCATTCAAAATGCTGGGAGAAGAAAGGCACACCTTTGCTACCACTGCTTATTGCAGAAGCAAAATATACTCCCACAAGAAACCTTGAGACCAAAGCCCTTCATTTGCTCAGCCTCACTGATTAGGAAAGGTAGCAGAAAGAGTAACACTACGCATTTGTATGTGTGTGAGCTGTCTGATGCCTTGGAGAATTTCAGGTGGAATCCAAACCAGCAATTTTGTGCAGCACTGGACTCTGGTGAATGTGGGCTCATTCTTAATGTTCCCATTGACAGAAGCATAACATTTACTACCAGGTTTGGATGAGGTATGTGCACCTTGATTGAATTAGGCAGAGTAGTTACCTCCTGATGGCAAAAAAGGAAAAAGAGAAGAATGAGAGCTACCTTGTGCCATGGAACTGGATGGCATGAACCCAGATAGACAATGGCACCAGCAAGCTGGGAGCATCACATTCACAGAATCATTAAGGTTGGAAGAGACCTCTAGGGCCATCAGGTCCAATCATCAACCTATCACCATCATGACACTAAATCATGTCACTAAGTGCCACATCTATATGCTTCTTGAACACCTCCAGGGATGATGACTCCACCACATCCCTGGGCAGCCTGTGTCAATGCCTAACTACTATTTCTGTGAAGAAATTTTTCTAAACATGTAATGTAAACCTCCACTAGTGCAACTTGAGGCCATTTCCTCTTGTTCTCTCACTAGTAACCTAGGAGAAGAGACCTACCCCCATCTTACTCCAACCTCCTTTCAGGTCACCCCTGAGCCTCCTCTTTGGTGGATATTGGTAGTTAACAGGGAGAGCACAGGTCTGATGCAGAGTAATTCTAAGCAAGACACATACTCACAGGAGCCTCAGCATTGGCCAATGCATCTATAGTTTTTGTGCAAACAGCTCCGAAACAACTGGAACAATAATGTGCCCAACCACAAGCTGCAGAAAGATTTATGATTATACCAGACTCAGCCTTGTTTTATAGCTACCATATGAGATTTTGTTTCTGGAGAGAAGCGGCATTGATAAAGAGGTGTAATTGTCTGTCAGCATGCCTTATGCTGCAGTTACTTCAAGCCTGAATCTCATTACTACTTCAATTCTCCAGGTTCCCCTCTATCTCAAGGTGGGTGCTTAATTAGAGCAGCCCTAGTAATGCAAGCAAATACAGCAGACTTTTGCTTTCTTTCTCCCCCTGTCATCCTGACAAATTTAATAGACTATTGATTTTCCATCCTCAAAGAGATCAGGCTCCACTTTTACCATTCAATCATGATATTAGCTGTCCATTAACTCCAATTCCCTGGCCTGACAGCTTGTGGACACCTCCAAGGCTGTTCAATCAGCCAGTCAACACCTAAACAACAATGCAATTACAAACCTCTCCTAGACCATAGCCCAGGTCTTAACCTTCTGCTTCCTCTTGCTTTCTGAGAAGTTTCCATTCCTTTTGGTTTTAATTTTTCATTTGTCAATTTAAAAATTCTATTGGTTATCTAATTACTGCACTCATATGGAAATACATGTCTGATTGAAAGGATGATTGTGTTATTCCCTTGCAAAAACATCAATTTTAAGTGAAGTTGTTCCTCCATCTCTGCTGCACCTGCTATGGCCTGAAACCAACACAAGCACTACAAACATTTGCTATTTGTCAGTGGAAATAAATCTGTCAAATCTCAGAGTTCTTCATTAACTTCAGCTGTGCAATTTGTCCTGCTGTTTCAAAAATCACAGTCAGGAATGATTAGTCCACAAAAGAGATCACTCAATATTTGCTGAAAAGAAAAGAAGGGAGATAGTTTTATGGTTTCCCCTTGCTTATTAGCCAGTCCATTTTTTTGAAACTACAAGGAATAGTCAAGAATTGTCTGAACTCTTCTTCCCTCCAATATACTAGCATTAAGATGTATATTTAGCTAAATGAACTCTGCATTACTGATATACCTCCTTTTCAAACATATTAAAGCCCCAAGCTTTTTCTGCTTTTTCTTCTTTTATTTTCAGCTCTGACAATCAGCAGTGCTGATCAGCCCACAGTATTTCTGCCAATTGCAAAATGAACACTCTAAGTGTTTCACTCTGAGTTTTAATAGCTTGTAACAACTGTGGCATGAATGACCTCACTTTGTTAAGCACAGCCATGCAATTTGGCATGAACACAAGGAAAACACTTGCAGCTTGTGGGAATATCCTTATATAGAGAAATTGCATGTGGAAAAGTAACTGCTCATGATAATCAGATCTATGGGAATGCAGTTTAAATGCTATTTATTTTTGTTTTAGACCAATTGATTGACAAAACAATCAGCTTTCCTTGGTTTTATCTCCAATCACAATGAACAAGACTCACATGACATTTTTTGAAGCTTTTTTCTGTGAAATTTTCATGAAAAATGGGGCATTTTAGTGTTCAGTTAAGTTGTGCTTACCACACTACATTTGACTCAAATATCTTACAGCTGAAATTCTAACAGGTACCCAATTCTGTATAATTCCACCTGTATAATGCCACCTTTAATTACCTGATGATTACACTGCATGGTATTCTCACTGCATGGACTAAGGGCTACAGTCAAGCAACAGTGATCACTTTGGATAATGCGCATAACGTGTGTGCAAATATTTTGGTTCTTTGATGAGCAGAAGTGCAGGTGTTTCAATGTGAATTATCATTTAGCTTTTATAAACAGATGACTAGTTTTACACACCTCTTTTTGAATACAGACCTTTTTTTCATGACTGTTCCATTTTAAATAGCATATACACTTTCATTAGCAGTGATATTCTTAATAAGAAATCAGAAAAGATTTTACAGTGCACGTTCAGCTACCTAGTTCTGTAAACAGATTTTCTGTTCCATCCCAGATATCAGGGATGTAACTCATGCCATTGGTTATATTAAACTTTATGCAGCCTATGGTCAAATACTTACTAGATCTTCCAATCTGGCCAAATTAACACACTCCAATGGACAGAGCTCATGTCCTTTACTAATTCTCCCTAGGGGTCTTCTTCTAAAAAGAACTCTTAACCTAGCAAAGCTTGTTTCTGTACTGTGATAGAGAAAAATATGAACTGTGAAAAGTGATACTGTCACAACAAACCCATTTGTATTCTCATAAATTGATTTTATCAAGGCACAGAATACTAATTTACCAAATACCTGAACCCTATGGTAAATATTTGACCAACTGCAAAATTAATGTCATCCCTAAATTGCACAGCAGGTCTACTGAGATATTAATAGTAGTTCAGTAGCTCCCTTAAACACCTCTCAGAGTAGACTGAATTTAAGATAATCATGTGGTGGCATTACCTACAGTTGACAAAATTCAAGGACTATATATAAAATGACGGACATTAAACCTATTTACCTTCAAATTTTGACACATCTTTCACAGCGTAGCTGAGGATAAACTGAGGCTCATAAATTTTGGTAACACCATCTACTCACATTCCCACAGATCTCAAAGGATCAGTTGTGAGTAGGTCTTGCAGGAGTCATATTCTTAAATTAAAAGCCTGTGTTTGCAGCTATTACTGATCTGATATCCAATCCAGTACTCTAGCCTCATTCACAGACACTATAGAATGGTCAAATGTGTGTTAACTGAGATTTTCCTCTCCATAATGCAACCAGACAGGAAATGGGCATTGTGTGTCACCTTGGATGACACTGTGGCTGCTTACTCCTGAGAAGAGTTTAGTCTCTAAAACACTGCTATAATATCCTTGGTGAATCATACAAAGTTTGACTGCGTAATACATACAAAATATAAAATATACACATGTGTAGTCTCTCCAGAATACTAACACTACAAAGTATGTATTTTATTGTTTTCTGTATAGATTCTTTTTTCAAAAGTCAGTTATAGTTTGTGAGAACTCAAACTTCCTAGAGAGTAACTGATGTTTAGCATTTTTCCACCAAACATCTCTAACGACTCCTCCACAGCTGTAGGCTGAGCCTCTGACTTGAATGTCTCATGTAATTTTTGGGGTGCATCTCTGCAGAGGTCTAAGGTTAACCAACTCAGGAGGTTCCTAATGGCTGGTTATTCCCCTTAGCACAGCAAATTTGCCCAGCTCACTGATTTTGAGTCTCTGTTGCAGGAAGGACATAATCAGCCAATTTAGATAGCCTCCAAAAAGTGACAGCCTGCTTCTGCTTCTTTTGCAGAAGAATTATAGCTGAGTTAATAAAGTAGTCTCAGAAAGAAATTAAATTATTAGTGATCAGAGGTGGAAGCAGGACAGAAGAAATTTTGTATACAGAAATTAGCTTCAACCAGAAAGCAGAGTGAAGATGAATCTGTTTGGTCTGTTGTACCACTGCAAAACAAGCTTCTATTTTAGCAAGCAGCAGGCTCTCTATGAGTACTGAACCTCTCTCAAGAAGCATGCAATAATCTTCTCTCCCTCTCCTCTTTAGCAGTTTCCTCTATGCTGATTTCCATTTTGATTTTTAGACACTTTTTCTTGCTCCTCCTTTGGCATCATCTGAATCATTCTTGCAGGACTAACCTGGGAACCTGAAGTGGTCACTGTAGCTTGGTACAATCAAAGTAATCATAGCTGTTTGTTGAACACTGCAGGGGCTGATTGCAGTTGAGGCACTTCTAATTGTGTACCTCAGACAGGAACCAATTTAGAACTTTGCATTTTCCTAGTTTGCAATGGTGCATCAGCACAAAATTTCAAGCAAGAAAGACCAAGGATTGCATGGCAACAAAGGAGCTCAGAGCCAGGTGGAAAAAGTCTTGGCTTGCTTTCTGACTACTCAGATATTTAAATACATGAACAGAAACCAAAGGAAAAGATACCATTAGTTTTGGTATAATTAATGCTTCCCCCCCCCAATAAAACTGAATATAAAAAGCCCAGAAATTTCCATCTTTTTTTCTAGTAGAACCTATCTAGGGACCAGAGAAATGCTATGCTGGCCAGCCAAAGAAAATCTGCTGATCAGATCTCTGACTAATCCTTCCTTCGTAACCTTGTAACCTCTAGATCCATTGACATCATCTTTGCTCAGTCTTCTATCAGGACAGAAGGTGGTGGGACCAATGACCCAAGATGAGTTAAACAGGACCAAATAAACACGATTTCATAGAAACCACTACAATGACCCAGGAATATAGGAACAGATTTTGTAATGGAGATGAAGTTCCAAGCAGTAATATTAGATTGCCAACAAATCTACTCAATATGCAACATTTTCAAATAATTTTAGAAGTCACTGTTGTTTTTTTCATTTATGGAAAAATAGCCTTTATAACCATTTATCAAGGTTTTAGTATGCATTTACAATCAGCCTCCAGCCCAACTCAATAATCTTTAAGTAAGCCCTACTGAATCTGCTTATGGAGGCACAAAGTCAACAGGACTACAGGAGTTCTTAAAGAATACCAAAATCAGCTAAGGTTAACAAAACAAAAAACAAACCTGAGCCCACAGAGAAGTCCTCACTGAAAGAAGTAAATGTGTAAAGTTATATTTTAATTCAGAGGCTGAAAAATTAAAAGGAAGACCTGTTCTAAAAAACTTTGCACATAGTCCTTTTTCATCTGCTGACCTTACTGTAGGGAAAATTACCATATCTGTTCTAATAAAAATTAGACATCTCATTTGCAGTCTTCCAATCTGTTTCATCTAGAAGCTTTTTCATCTGTTCCCTGTAGATGGAATTCCTTCATTAGACCTTTAATGAGGTGGTGTTGCCTTGACCACTACAGCTTAGATATAGTTTAGTATTCTAACTCTAAAATGGCCACTTGTGTATTTGTGCTCCAATACTGACCTTATAAATTAATCACAGAATTTCTCGCAGTTTTTTAAAGTATTGAGGGTTTTTTTTTTCCCCCATCTTGTTCAAATTCAGGAGGTGTTTTCCTAAGAAAGCCAATATCATTCTTTGGTGAACCTTGATTTTATTGTCTCAGAATTCACCATGGCCTCTCTTGAAGAATGGTGAAAAAACTGATTAGCAGCAAGTACAGTGAGGTCACTTCCATATTCTGCAATGTGCTTTTTCACACATCTCAGTACACGTTTCTGAATTAGCATTGCTACAGGTTATAACCACGACTTGTTGATGGGATTTATCTGCTGAATATTTCTTGTATTTGATACTATCAGTGATAAGATTTTAATGAATTGTTTACAGTCATTATCTCAAAGACCAGTGGAATAATTTCATGCTTCTGAGAATGTGTTCAGAGTTAAAATAACAAGCAAACCAAAACCTCAACAACAAACACATAGAAGATTTGTCCCAGCAGAAGATACCTTCTGATTTCTGGTTTGCTACTTGGGGGCATGTTGTTTTAATGTTGATCCCTAACTTAGGGCATTGTTACTTTTTAGTGCACTTTGGTTTGAATTTTCATTTGTATGCAAATAAGTCTCTGATTTATGGCAATAGTAAAGATATTACTCAATGACTTCTATTTTTCAAAATAGCTTTCAGGGTATGTAAAATAAGGTAAGCAACAATTTTCTCTATTCCTGCATGCTGGCAAAATCCAGTAGAGTATTAAAGCATCACCTAGCTTTTCACTAAAAAATGAAAAAAAATTAAAATACTTCAAATATTTTTATATTAAAAACATGTCTTCAAAATAGTTTCTTTCTTAAAAAATATGAAGACATGGATGTCTGATTATCTGTTTCTCTGGTATAATAGAAACTGCCCAGGCTCTTCATTCACCCTTTGCTTCCAAGAGACTGAAGAATTTGTAGCAATACTTGAAACTTACACCTGAGTTTTAGTGAGGTTCAGTCACTGCTAAGAAATCTACACCTACAAACTAAAGGAATTAAACAAAACCAGTAAGTAGGAATAATGGTATATTGCTTTTCAAGAAAAATCATATTTCAACATTATTTTTTCAACAATCAATACACAAAGTTGGTTTTCTACTTTTTTCTTTATGTTAAAACAGCAATGATATGACCTAATAAAGGATATGTCTACTGAGCAAACTATAGAGTTAATTTTTCTCCATGTAAATCACCATTTTGCATAACACCTTCTATACCCTTATAAATTGCTTAGAAAACAGACTAACAATACTGAAAAAGAACATCGACACATTAAGTTTCACTGCATCTATCTATCCACAATCAAGCTTCTGGCTGCTTACTCATTAAATACAAAGGAAAGGAAAAGGACTAAGGGATAGTAGCGAGGACAGCACAAGACCTTGTACTAAGGAATTTTGTCCTGTCCTTCTACAGTGGAAGGAGTCTCAGGTTTACTGGTCTGACAGACTCACTTAATTAGAAATGAAAATAATCTTTTCACATGCACACAAATAGTGTGATTCACAGAACCTTGTTTTATCTGTCGTGTTATCTCCCCATGAAGAAATGCTGTCACCAGCAAGATGACTGCGCTTCAGATGAAATGAGCGGGCAATTGCTAATTGCAGCTCAAGGCTGAATTTTCTCACTGGGAGATAGGAGAGGGAAACTATATCACCATCAAAACCCTCATCACTGCTCCAGCTCTGGTGAATTCAATGCCCATGGAAGTGCCACAGAGAAGAAAGGTGGGAAAGAGCACCAGAAAAATGGGAAGTGTAGAAGCAAGAGTGTCTTATTGAAGCTCTGTGGGTGGACAACAGTTTCTTCCATTGTTTCTTCTACCCTTAGCTTTTGCCACATCACTTAGCAGACTGATAGACAGTCCAAATGCTGAAACTGTGTGATCTAATTATGCAAAGCATTATGTTTTAAATGAGCAATTTATATTGCCAAGTGCAGACTGAAAAATCTTTTCTTTTTTTGACATTTTTCTAAATGCAAGCCTGTCACTTATTGTGTATATGGTGTTCCTTTTTATGACAAAGAATGCTTGTACTTAATCTTTTTGTTGTTAAGATTTCCCCAGGGCAACATCCAAATTAATACGTTCCTCATGGGAAAACACATGTTGGTAATAACAGTGTAGACAAATGAGGTAGATAACCTGGAATCACAGTCAAAAGCAATCAGATCAGTGCTGAGTTCTAGGACACAAAATGCTAAGTTTTGCCTTCTGTAATACTTCTAAATTAGGTTTCCCTGTATGACCATAAGAAAGTATTGCAGAAGACTTGATACAGAGCACCCTTACTAGTGGGGAAAAAAAAAAAGAAAAAAGATTTTCTTTGCTCTTTAGAGAAAGAGTAAACTTTTATGCCTAACTCCAAAACATACCATTTGAAATGGGAGATCTTAGGGAAGATTTTTGTGAGGTACAAACCAGGTCTAGCACTAGAAGAGTCCAGAAAAATGAACGCATAAATGAATCTTCACCTCCACCTCTTTCTTCAAACGATAGCCAGAAACGTGTCTACCTGCTAACCAATAGAGTTTTCTTCTTGAGCCACAGAAAACTAAGCCACGGAACAGTAAGCTATGCTGTTCCCACTCAGCCTAAATTTCCTGTGCTCTGTTACAGCCTATTATGCTAGCTACAGCCCCTGAGCCACGATAAATAAATTTTCCTCTATTTTGTACTTAAAGTCTCTGGGATTCTTAAGACAGTTATGCTTTCCCTCCCTTGTATATTTACAGCCTGATTCTTCTGTCTTTACAGCAGTGTAGATCAAGGGTCACTCCAATGAAATCAGCACATTGGTGCTGATGTAAAAGAAGCATCAGATAGATGAGGCCCATTGTTCTGATTACATTAAAAGAAAAATCTGTTATGGCCAGACATCAGATGAGGACAAAACACCTCCTTCAATATTAGATATTGTCAGAAGTAATCCAAAGTTTGCTGATTAGTTCTCAGTTTTATGTTCTTATAAGCTACCTATGCAACATAGACTTCCTTCCTCATCCCTCTGAACAGATTGAAAAGGTTTTGTTCACATGAATGTATTTGCCAAGACAGATATAGAGAAGTGACTGAACACAGCAAGAATTAACTCAGTGTCTTGTTTTATAATTAAGTGCCATCTAACATGATCCACTTACACAGAGAAGATAATTTCTTAGCACGAGTGGGTGCTACAAAGCTTATGAAGCTCTAAATACATATATTTATAGACAGAAGTTAATTTCATCCATTCTTTCAAATCCAGAAAAAACAGAATTGAAGAAAGAGCTAAGTCTCAAGTTGAAAGAGGGGCAATTGCAAGCCGTGAGGGAAAGCCTTTTGGCCTCTGCTGGCAGGTCTTCACCACCACCAAGAATCCCTGAGAAACAGGGAGGGCTCAAGCCACATTTTACAACTTGCCACACCATCATCCCACCATCACACAAGACTCATTATACTGTTTCTAAAACCAGCAGAACAAACCTATTGAACAACTATTTTATGTATAGAATAAACACTGCTATATAAAGTCCTTATAACACGGCTGTCTTGGTATATGACACCTTCCAGAGCACCTCTAAATAAGCATTTGGGAAAAGCAATCTCAGTAAATGGTTTTAAAGACAGGTTATTTATTTATTACACAAGACAACTTCTCACATTATTGCCTCAAGTAAAATGAATGCTGATAATGCTCCCATCTCTGAAACTGAACACATTTATATTAAAAATGTAGAAAGTACAGTATACACTGAGGTGCAATCTATTGACTATGTCAGTAATAGCAGCTTTTTCATTTTTCCCCTTGTAATAGAAGTCATTGCTTGCATTCACAATGTATTGTCAAGCTTTATTAATCTCAGCACAGAGGCCATCCTGAGCCTTGAAAGCTATTGCTTTTTTTATTTTTTTTCTTAAAGAGATGGTATTCTTTTTCTATGGTCTACTCAAGATCTATTTTTGATCTGTCATAAAAAGGAACTTCAAATTACAGGACAACTTAAACAATGTGTAGCAATCAGTGATGTGGTTAAAGTCTCTTCCTTGAAAGGCTTGAAAATGAATTATAATATTTTCAATTTTATTTTTTTTGAAGTTTCTTTGCTAGCTGTCTATCACATTGTGAGATGGTTCTTTGTCTCATTATTCTCAGATTGAAATTGATTAGTAGACACTGAAGGTGATACTCTGTGCAGAGCCAAATGTATGAGCTAGAGCAAGGATTAAGAAACATCCCTCTTGGAGCTCTGAAGGAAAAGCAGTCATTTGGTGTCTTAATTCCAGAGCTGAAATTCTGACCCTAGTGAGGTCATGGGGATCTTTGCTATCTATCTACAGAGTTGTTCAGATAGGAATTTTACTAACCTATAAGTGTGCAGAGGAAGTATTTATGGTACAAGCAACTCTAATATGATTTGGGCTGATCCATTCTGAAGCTGGAATGCCAGATAAGCCTGTACATACTGAGGAAGGGAGGAGCTGCTGTAGGGTAACTGTGTAGTATTTGCACCTGTTTTTTCTCTGAAGGGGCAGAAAGCAATAGTGCAGGATACACCGATAACTCCTCAACAGTCATCATTTCGATTCAGACTTGTTATAAATCCTCTCCCTGTTTTGCAGCATTAACACTGTAATATTCCTACAGGGGATGTCTGCATTACCTGCCAACCACTGAGAGACTGAAGAGAGAAGATCACCACCTCATAACCCTTTCAAACACTGATGGCCTTCTGACATGCTCCTGACCTACCTGCACCTTTGATTCTGCATGTATTTCCAATATCAGTCAAGTTGATTCCATGCAACTCTTATTGCCATGAACAAGGATCAATTACTAAAACACAAGATTTTATACAGCATGTGATGCTGGAATTCAAAACTGCTTATATTAATACAGCAGTAAGAACACTGACATATGAAAACATCTGCACATCTGTGGTTTTTTGTGGCAAATATCAATAGTCTGAATTATTTGTCTTTTTTTGTCTTACTTGCTTTTAATTCATGCGTTCTTTGGAAAAATGATGCAAGTATTTTGTAACCTTTAGTAAGACAGCAAAAAATCTTACAGTGAGACTCAGAGCTTGGTGACTTTACATTCAGGGGGCATAGGCAGGGATATCACTTAGTTCTTACTACTTGGATATAAAATAAAATCACTCTACAGAGCTGGGTACTTGCTGCTGGAACTCAGTTTCTGTAAAAGTTTAATAGTTTGTGTGTAGCAACTTAACAGCAACACTGAACAAAATTTGACTTGGCATCTTTCAGTTAAGTCATGATAGAAATAAAAAACCCCAACTCTAAGAGCAAAATACTGACTTAAGTCTTGCAAGTGATGTGCAGAAAATGAAATATAAACTAGATACAACCAATGAAATAAAAGTCAGCTCAAACTCTCTAATTTACAACTGATATGTGATAAGCCAAAAAGCACTTATACTTATACTGTATAAGTAACTTCTGTGATGTGTGTTTGATTTTAAAGTTTCTTTTAAACAGATGAAGGTAGTTTTGAAAGTTTAATTGCAAGAATCTAATTCAAAACAACATGATGAAAGCTACTATTGTGTCTTAGTGTAAAGCTGGCTAATTGGAAGAACTCTTTGTAGGGTAAAATAATATGATGTCATTATCCTAGAAGACAATAAATTATTACTGAAGTTGGCAGCTTCCATTTAATATGTTTATTTGCAATTACTATGGAGATGGATGTTGCTGACAGAGTCAGTTCAATCAACACAGTTTCCAGGAATGTGCTTGAACTTTCTTGCACCACTGCTTGCAAACAGGTGGCACTAAAGTTATGCAGTGAGTCATTATAATCTATAATATTCCAGTTTTTAAACTCTATTATTTATGGCACACATTACATATACCTCAAATATTGCCATAGTTTAATGTATCTATTCATTTTTGCACACTCTGCAAACATGAGAGATTATCAACTGTGATACAGATTCCAGAAAGAAATTCTCTTTTGAGTAGGAATTTCTAAGAAGTTCATAGGAGTTTGGTTTTCTGTTTTCTTCTTGAAAACAAAACATATCCTTTACTAGACCTCTAGCTTATGAAAATCAGTGTCGTTTTATCCCAAGTGAATTGCAAAACCAGACCTTACATGAATGTGTTGAGTAGCCTTAGAGAATAATTTATGCTTTTTTCAAAATGAGCTCACATAAAAAAAAAGTCTTCCTATAGTTACAGAGTAAGTGTCCTTTGTTTAATACAGGGAATTGCTGTTGAAGTCAGCAAAGAGTTTTTTATGCCAAAGAACTGTAGAACTGAATAAATTTTGGATAATTTGACAATTCAAGTAATCAAGACACTCTAGCATGTGCTCAGTTCCTTCCAGACTGAAGTACATGATGACAATATTCTGTTTTACTGCACTCTAAGATGTTGGGATCAACTGAGATTCTGGGAAGAACTTGTAACATTAAATGCCATCAACAGCCTTTAACACCATACACTGATGGAATGAAATTTTGGAATCTTAATGCTGGCCACAGCAATTCTTTTTTAAATTTCCCTTAATTTAGAAATTCTTTCCTTTCAGACTCAACATTAGTAAATATGGTACATATTGATTAAATCAACTTTTAAAGTATCAAAATATGTCTTTTTTTTGAAACAAGGCTCTCATTTGCACATAGAAACAGAGAAAATTAGATCTAGGGCAACTCATTTTTGTTAATCAGTCTAGTCAGTCCCTAAAAAAATCAGATGCTGAAGCAAAACAGTATAGCTTCTCAGTGTCTGTGAAGGATATAGTCCTACTTTACACCAGAGCAAGTAAGATCAGAAACTTCAGCATGATGCAGGATAACTAAAAAGTTCATCCTCTAATAAAGCAAGCTCTCCTGTATTGCCTGTCTTACTCTGAAACCTTCCCTGCAGAACAAGAGTTGTGTCTTCACCTAGAAGTTTTATGGCTTCAATTCCTACAATCTCACATGCCACTCTGAGATCTGTCCATTATCAAGTGTTTCATAATAGGCTAGAAATACACATATATACCCACATGCACACAAGCATTTATACATACATTTACCTATATCCTCCAGTCTATTCTGCCAGACATAATAACAGTTTAGTAAATACCATAATTCTAATGGCAGAAATAGAAAAAGGAAATGTATCATAAGAATATTGTAATTCTTACATATGTCCCATTTAGATAAATCCCTATGATACCAGTGTTTAATTATAAATACTGATCTTCCTCCCCATTCAGTCTGTGAAACAGACTTCCATCAAACAACTGTATCTAATAACCAAAGCAGAGTTATGCATGTGATAGCTGCTGGAATTGTGTGATCAAAATTAGGGCTTGCAAAAGGGCATAGACCTAGCCAGGAACACAAAGGAGGGCAGGGTAAACATTTATACAGGTCTTCAAAAGTTAATAAAGGAAAGGAAAAGAAAAGACATGGTGTTCTTTAGTGAAATGTCTGAACAGGAAAATTAGGAAGAATTTTGGGTTTGCTCTGAACCATGTCAAGACAGTCCTCATTCAATCTAGTACTGCTTTGTGTAGACACACTCTAGTTTTGCCATTTTACAGGCACAGAGGGAGGCTTCAGACTCTTAGACCTTAAAAGAAGCCTTTGTCCAAACTAAATCTAATTGGATAGTCCTTTTAATGGGCACACTATGGAGATTCTGGGTTGAAAATATTGAAAGTTTTTGTGATAGAATCCAGAGATAAAACTGAGAGAACCACCTTCTCTAGAGATAGGTAGATCAGGCAAGTGAACAGATAATAATTGAACTTAATCTGCCACTTGAGCTTTGCACAGGTATGATCACCTTAGACAGAACTCTTCAAAAGCACTGAACACTAAAATGGCTGTAATGTTATTCCATGGGATAAAGGTAGAGCTAATGATATAAGAATTGTCTTCTACTGGATGCTCTACAGATGTAATTGTAGCTACCCAGCAGCAAAAGCAGTAAGCCTAGGACCCTCTGAACTCTCCTGAGAACAAAAGTAATTTGCAAAGAGAAAGAGGCAATGTCCTTAGGAGAAACTATCAGCAGAGAACAAGCATGCTACAGAAACTACTTCCTGCCTACAAAGTAAAAGAGAATGGAATCCTCAACTCCAGTTTACTCTCTGAATTACTGAAAAAATTGCTGGGGGGAGGCATGGATAGGAAGAGGAAGGTCCTTGCCTAATAGCAGCTCTTATCAGGGTGCCAAGCAAGACGCAGAACAGGAAAGAGCATCTTCAGTTCAACACAGGGAGACCATTGCAAACACACAGAAATTACTTGATCCAAAGGGAACAAAGCAAGGACTAATGGTGTAATCAGTTAAAAATTTAAAATGTTTTCCTGCTGCTTGAGAAGCAAACTAATATACTCTGTGTCATATAATTAGGTATTCTGACAATAACTGCTTTCTTTCTTAGGTAGTATAACAACTACTATCAAATAATTTTTTGAGAGTCAGGTAGTCCCTGCTAAGTGTTGAGGGTCTCGTGTCTGGTGGCTTGAGCCCTGTCAGTGTGAGATAACTGCATATTTCATCTTTGGTGGAAGCTGTCTGGTACCCAGCAGCTCTCAAAACCCCATCTTTTGTTGGTAATACGTGTCACAGCACCACATTGCACTGGTCATGGAGCGGTGGGAGATGTAAAAGGAAAATAGGAAAGGAGAAATAGTTACTTTACTATCCAATACTTCTGAGTTGTAAAGTGTTCAGCCTGTAAAACTTGTTAAATTCCATTGCAAACTGCATCTTTTTGCCATATAGCTAAACTTTTGGTAAGATCAATGAGTTCAATATTTGTTTTTTGTTAAAAACAGGAGCTTGGGAGTACAGTTCTTCCTCCTTTTCTTCCAGCAAGGTAGAAGATGCTAATGTAAAAAGGCAGAACAAATAGGCTCTTTATTTTTGCAGGACAAAGAGCATTTGAGCTCCATCAGTGGCTCTTTGACTGCCTTCAAAGCTTGTCTCTGACTGAATTAAAGGCTGTGCTAGCTTCTGATTTGTACTACACTGTAGGCTTTCCTCTGCACTAGCAGCTAAATGCATGCAATACATTAATTGTTACCTTATAATAATGCAGCTAATGAAAAAAAAATCAGAACTAAGATTTAGAAAGGGCTATGTTCTCATTCAATGCAAAGCAGTGTAGCTCACCTAAGATCAATTTTTATCATGCCACTTTACAGTGGCTCGGAATCTATCCCTAAATCAATGAGCTAGTTCTGAGAGAAAAGTCCTAACCTTATCCTCTATAACCAGGATAGAGCATTTTGAGGTCACTGATAACATGAAATAGTTTAACTGGAATTAAAATGATTTTGTGGAGTTAGAAAAGCACAACTCAGCAGATGAACCAGCAAAATTGGCCCCAAAGCAGTAGACCACTGATCCTGATCACACTTATTTAACAGGCACTCCTGTGAAACCTGTAAGGTTATCTGGGTACAAAAAAAACAATCACAATAATAAAGAGGAGAGAAGAGTGCACAGAATGAATTTACATGACTACACTCCTGATATATTAGTGTTTTTCCCTTGTAATCATTGTAATAACTGATTAACACCTAAGCTTTTACATGGGGGGGTGGGGGGGTGGGTGTTGGGTGGTTAACATATGCCATTAAAATAAAAAAATGTACATTTATTTTCCCCTTTTCCGTTGCTTTTGTTACAAGGCTGCCTCTCAAGTCCTCCTGAATGAAGAAGATTTGTAGATGGTGGAAGATCTTACTGCAGGAACAGAAAAAAAAGTGGCCTTTTAGGCAACCTCCTTTAGAAGTGAAAAGAGCGTAAACAGTGCTGGTTTATCTCAGATTCTTCCTACACGTGAGCACAGGATGACACCTAATAGATCAGCTCAAGTGAATAAATTTGCATTTTGGTCCTTTACACCTGAATTTCATTTATTCTACTCATACTGGCATCATCCCAGTTTTCACTGAGGTTGTACTACAGGTAATAAGTTTTGAAAATGCTTTAAAATCTCTCATTGATTTTCATTAAAGAAATCCAAATATGAACTCACAAGAAACTCCCTAATGATAACTAAACCAATAAGCTTGAAATGGTGTTGTGTTTTAAGGCAGGGCAGTTTACATTGTCTTCAGTATTTAGAAAATGAGAAAATATTTCAAGGAGATGAGCCACACTGGAGATATTTCTACAGCAAGACCAAGTGCCCTTAGTGATGAGAATATCCATGAGAGAATTCACCTACAAATGCAAGAATGCTCCCAACAATTTGAACTTCCAAGAGTTTGAAGACAGAAAGCAGAAATTAATGTTCTTTTGGACCCGTTGGAAATAGAGCCAGATTGTTAGAACTGGAACAATAAAACCCACAAAACTCTAATACATATAGGAATCATGCACCAGGTTATTTACCATAGCCACTTGCTAAAATCATAAACACAGGACCTAAGAAGCAAAGATTCACCTAAAGCTGCACATCAGGAATGGAAAACATCTACATGCACTTTAAAGAGAGAAAGAAGAGTATGTGGTCAGATTGAGTTCAAACAGTATTTTATCATTTTTTATCTATTCATTATCATTCAAATGATGAGCTTTAAAGCAACTGATTAATCCATTTCATTTAGTGCTGTGCAGTCCGAAAAAGACATTAGGACATCAGTAAGTTGGATACAGAAAAAACTGCATGAATCACAGATAGAAGAAAAAACATACATGTGTGTGTAAGAAATCCAAAATGAGTTTGCCTTGGCATATCCACAAGACAAAACATTCCTGGAGGTAGAAAAAAGGATTAGTAATTATACCAAAATATTAATGTCCCAGCTGACTACCTCATTCTCCAGCAAGCAAATCTGCTTTTCCAAAACAGGTTAGAGAACTCATGTGTTACCACATAAAACATATGAATTGAGCAATAAGTGGTAGAAGGAACTTGCTTCTTCTCTTCCTATTATATTACAGTGCATACAGTGGAGTATTTGTGTAGACTACATGGCTCAATTTTGCATGTTACATTAGAAGAAAAATTTGCAGGATAAGGTCCTTCTACATTTGCCATAATGGGATAATAATGGGTTTAAAGTAAAAAAAATAAAGATGGACACCCTCAGCTGCCTAAATCCATGGTTTGGCTAGCAAATAAGATTTATTATGTAATTTTACCTATTTCAGAAATTAGGATATTTATTTATTAAAACATAAATCCTAACTTCTTAAATAGATATCACACTAATCCTACTGGATTGGGATTTCATCTGAAGGATAGGATTTGGTTGTCTAGCCTTATTTCAGGCTCTCCAAACTGCCCTACCTCCGGCTGCTAATCCAAAAGGCTGATAGTCTCCCCCAACTTCTGTGTTCTATTTGTCATTCCAGGTGCAGAGAACCTTGGACCCCTGAGGGTTTCTTGAACTGTGCTATGCAACTCTGCTTCTGCAACTGGAACCTGGCCCACAGGTCTACACAGTAGACACATCTCAGAGATGGAGCAAACTGGGTGATGACATGTGTTTGCTGACCACCTATATAGCCGTAGGCTTTCCTCTGCCACTCTGACTTCTGAGTGGTTTAAGTAGTTTGCTTTTCCCTCTGAAGGGAAGGAAATAAACTAGAAAGAAGCCTACTGAATTCTGGGCTGCATCAAAACAAGTGTGGCCAGCAGGTCAAGGGAGGTGATTCTGCCCTGCTGCTCCGTGCTGGTGAGACCTCACCTAGAGTCCTCAGCATAAGAAGGACATGAACCTGTTGGAGTGGGTCCAAAGAAGGGACACAAAAATGATCAGAGGGTTAGAACCCCTCTGCTGTGAGGGAACTCTGAGCTAACCAGCTCAGATCAGCTTAGGGATGTTCAGCCTGGAGAAGAAAATGCTCCAGGGAGACCTTATAGCAGCCTTCCAGTACTTACTTAAAGGAGCCCATAAGCAAGATGGGGACAGTCTTTTCAGCAAGGACTGCTGCAATAAGACAAGGAGCAATGACTTTAAACTACAGGAGGGAAAATTTCAACAGGATAAAAGGAGGAAATTATTCATGATGAGGGTAGTGAAGCACTGGCACAGGTTGCCCAAAGAGGTAGTGTAAATGCCCCATCCCCAGAAACATTCTAATTATAGGTTCTCTGCAGGGGGGTTGGACTCCATGACCTCTAAAGGTCCCTTCCAACTCTAAGCATTCTATGATTCTACAATATCTACAGGCTGCTGGCCAACAGAGCTTGATAAACCGTGCTATTGCTTCTAAACCACCTGTCCCTAGAGCAGATCAAACACAAACTCTCCCAGACCTCTCTGCCCTGTTGCCCCATCTGCCTCATTCATTTAATAGCACTTCCAAATATTCAGTTTCATGTCTTACTGCTCGTAAAGCACAGTAAAAGAAATGGTATCTATCACCCAACGACTGCAGCTGGAACCTGTTTATTCCCACAAAGTATAGTTCAATTTGCTTTTTAAAGTGGATGTTTTGTTCCTAATGAAGGCAGGCTAATAATCCTGAAGGTTTATTTTTTTCAGGCAAAGCACTAGAAGTGTAAACTAAATGTCTTTATTAAGGCCTTTATTTTGTGATCTTGAAAAAAAAAAAGTGAGAGTTGTTCTGCTGTGGAAAGACCAATACACCCACAGCCTTAAGCAATCTGCAGTTCTCTAAAATACTAATAAACAAATAGGAGTTGTTTTTTTCCCCAGTCACCTTGATATATGTAAATCCACAAAAAAAACCATCAAATAGAAACTTCGTTGGCTTCTATAAACTATATACTAGAAACATCTCAAATTAGGAGGTTTACCTCAGCTCAAATCAGCCTATATCACTTATAAATGCAAGTAAATAAAATGTGTATTTTCATCAAGATGCCAGTTTTTGCTCTGACTGGTTACATCTCCCGCTGTCTAAATTGATTAACAGTCTATTTTCTGGGGCATTTGTTGCCTAAAACTTGCAGCTGACAGTTTAGGATTTTCTGAAGGCTGATGGCTGCCAGTTCTAGAAGGACTTCTTACTGTTAGGGGTCATTGCACCATCATGTTCATACATTCTGTGTAATACTGTGTCACTGCTTAGAAGTCTTCAAAAAAATTCTCATCTTCTTGAGCTCTGTCAGTCACAGAAGAGAGTGCAATTTATACCTGAGTGCCTCAAGCACTGCAAATTACTGTCCCTCCTCCCCCTCCCCTTTTCTAAGCAGATTTTGTGATATATTGAAGCTTGGCCATAAACATGACTCCTTTGTGTGATGACTGAAGGCTTCTGAGTGTTGTGTATTAAGGGTGCACCTGAACAATGCAAACTCACTTTCACAGTGTCAGGGTGGAAACTTATCTCTGCAGACTCATTGGCTCTTTCCCTTGAGTGTTCCAGAAGTGATTGTGTGAAATATTTGCTCTGAAGCCTCCAAGGCCACAACTGCTGAGCAGTCTGACTGAAAACTAGAAAAGAACATGCTAAATAAAAACTCTGCAAGGATGCAATCCCTTTTAGTTCAAGTCCAGCCCATACTGAAGAGCTTTACTAGTTTAGGGAGCAAGGTTCACACCAGCTTGCAGGATTCACCTGAAGGCTTTTTATGCATTGAGGAGGAATACATAGTGCCTCTTCTGTCTTACAGAGTGCACACAAACAGATAAGAGGACTACTGAAAACTAATGGAACACATTTCATTTGACTTTCAGCTTGACTGAAAACCTATGAAATAAGGCTTTCTTTTCAA
Source organism: Bucco capensis (assembly GCA_013396975.1). Classification (NCBI taxonomy): domain Eukaryota; kingdom Metazoa; phylum Chordata; class Aves; order Piciformes; family Bucconidae; genus Bucco; species Bucco capensis. The sequence goes on along the minus strand of VWZO01001387.1, from coordinate 458,333 downwards.
TTTCTCTCTGAAGATTAATTGTTCCCTATAGTTCCATGAACTCTGTTATTAGTATATTCTCACTTTCACTACAACTTCACTTGGAAGTCTCAGTCAGGTTACCTTAATAGCAGGTGCTGAAAAGTCAGATTTTCCCCAAAGAATTTGAAGTCTTGGTTACAAGCAAGATAACAAGGGGAAAAAAAACAAAGGGGAACTGAGGCAAAATAAAAAAAAAATCTAGAAATCTTTTCATATAGCTAAGTGCTGATCTCACACTTGCAGGGTTATTATTTAAGTCTTACAAGTAGTTTTAAAAAAAACTTTTAGATGCAGAATATGGTCCTATTCATCTTTATCAGGTAAGAGAACAACAACCATGGAAGAAAAGAGAAACAAAAGGAGGTGGGAAAAAGGAGGAAGAATTCTTTTTGAGTTATGATGAATGTAACTTAAAACTAAACACTTACATGGGATCTCTGGAGCTGCTGGGGTGTTAGTTTGGACAGATGGCAAGATGCTAGATAGGGTTTTGATCCAACATCATGGAACTGTTTGTTTAAGTTAGTTGCAGATGAAACCAATCAAAGATGAGGCACAGTGGGAAATGGGAAAGCAACCAGGACATAGCTGTAAGGAACCCTCACAGAAAGAAGAATGGCATCAATGAAGGACTTTCTGAAAAGCAGTCTAAAAGAACAAGAGAAAGAAGGCGAAAAAGAAGAGAGTCAGCTGCCTTGACAACTATCAACAGTTTCAGGGGAAGAAGGAACTGAGGTTTGCCTAGGAAAGGATCAAATGTACTCATTAGCATAAAGGAAATACAGAACAGGCATTTAGTCAGGAGCTCCAGAGGAGAAGTCCTAGATAACATTTGGAAACATGCTTGGAAACACTGTCCATGAGCTGAAGATGAAAAGAGGAGGAAGGTGGGCAAGCTGTGGGAAGTCACTTAGCAAGAGTCCTTGCACTGTTGGAGCCTTGGAGATTCCACTCAGTCTGCCTTTGCTTGGTATTCACATGCCTTCTTCAATCAGCAGGACTGTCAGAAGTAAGTACACAGCTCTGAGCTAAGCACTCTCTTACTTAACTGGTTTTGCTATAAATACAGCAAGGAAATAAGCACAAAATGATTCCCCTTTAATAGCTTGTAGGAAAAGAATGCAATTTCTCAGATGTTAATGTGGGGTTTTGCAAATATTGCTATTTACAGCCTGGGATGCACTTGAAACTGTAAGACAAGTCACAATTTGAGTCTAGGATCCTTGAAATTATACTTAAAACATGTTTCTCCCAGCTCTTGTAATGCTGTTCTCAGAGAAAGAGTTAGCTGCATGTACATAATGTGGCATGTAGCTGCCTTGTCTGTTAGTGACTAAGTAACCATGTATAAAATATTCTAGCCTGATCTGATAAATTAGAAAACAGAGTAAACTAGGCAGGTAATTAAAAGCAATAAACCAATTTTAATTGGTTAAGTAACCATGCAGAAATTCACTGCTAGTAGCAAAGGTATAAAATACAGCAACTTGGGGCTTGGTGTCATAAGCATGATGTTGGGCCACAGTAATTTCAGATACCACGAGGAAGTTAGTACTTCATTACTATGAACCTAGAAATCATTACCACACCTCGTTCTATACACTTAAATAAAACATGTAATACAGATAGCTGACATCCTGAACATAGCAGGAAGGTGATTAAATAGCAGGTGCTCAGAAAATACTGCCAATAGGGCCCAAAAGGCATTTTTATTTTCCTTCTGGCCAAGTTAATAAGTGGCCTGATGATCCCATTTCACAGCAATACACTGTTAAATTTCAATAGGAATGATGACAAGCCTTCATAAATAAAATCATCCCTTTGCAATAGCTTCCTAGTAAACAAGGGCACTTTGCTAGTGTGAGTACTTGCAGCTAAGGGCTGCATCATTCCACGGTACAACAAAGCTCCAACAGACTTGCACTGGCAAAGAAAGTCAGCTCTGTCTAGAAAGAGTGGATATTCTCAAAGCTCAGTAGTCTCCTGAAGGCCAACACAAGAGTTAGCAAAGGGAAAGCTGTTAAATTACATTAAATGTAACATCATTCCCTTTTGACAGTAAGAACAGCAGTATGGACAGGCTGGGGGGTGGAAGGTGGGTATCCTGAGGAGTATGAGTGTGATGGGGAATATACTGAGTAACTCCAGAAGTTATTGCAATGCTCATTAGCAACGCCCTACAGGAAAGAATTTTCTGTCTAATAATAGAAGTAGCACAAGCACAGATTCTCAATATGATCTGAAGCCTGTTTAATTCAACTGCTTTGGGAGTAGGGCTCTTGATTTCTCCCTTTCTCTGTCACTTACATAATTTGGGCACTGAAGTGCTAACTCTATTATGTGGTTCAACATGAAAATGGAGAGATTTTTTCAAGCTTCATTAACATACTGTTGCAAAAATTGGCCTCAACAGAAGCTCAGTCATTTTCCAAGACTCGCATATCTCTAGCACAACTTGTTGCTGAAAATAAGATGCATTTTTAAAAAGCAAAAGGACGATGACAAAAATATTATCTACGAACCAAAATGGAGAACTCAGTACACATCAGAACTCCACACTAAAACCTGTCAGAATAGTATTCCACTCCGGCTATGTTATATTTAACACTGGCCATAGCCCTGCAAGTTCATTGCCATCAGTGCTTTGCAGAAAGTCGGCTGAGAAAACAGTGCCTACTTGGCCTACTCAGGTCAGTAACAGCTTCCAGAGATTTAAACTGGTTTAACAGCTTGTAGCTGCCTCTTTCTTTCTGAATGTCATGTTTATGTTTTTGGGTTGTTTTTTTTTTCAGTCTATCCTAAGCAGTGTCTGTAGAGGATATAGTCACATACAACAAGATTTCTTTGCAGTGGTAAGAGGATCCTACACCAGATGTACACCAATACTGTAACGTATTCTTCACTTTGTTTCCTGAAGTAACCAATAAATCCATATAACTTAAACTGGAACCTATGACTGCACTAAAAATAACAATTGTAGTAGCAAATCACACTTGATGGTGTGCCCTACCATACCTCAGATTTGTCTATCTCAAAATATTGAGCCAAATTTAGAAGTATTTGCTTACTATGAGAACAAAACTCCTGCATCCTACAAAATTGTGATTGCATCTGCATCCTACATTAAAAAGTGCACTAATAAACTACATTTTCTAAACCAAAGGTATTGCAAATCTCATTTTAACACAAAACCTATGAAAATAAATGATCTGCAATTTCAAACCCAACATCTTCTCATTATTGAGCTCCAGCAAATGTTTTTGACAAGTCATTATACTTCAGGTTTGCACCTAGCCCCAAACATGCATGCCAAGTGTTTTTATTTGGGTACAAGTCACATTTTTAATAAGAAAAAAAAGAATAAAACCCCCCAGTTTTTATATTTCAGTGATTGTGGGCAATTATGAGACACCAACTGAAAACAGATTATATGTATTCTAAATTATTCAAAGCACAGGTGTTTATTATTCATTTTTATTCTGAAGGTGCTGTTTCTGACAACATATCTTACTTTTCATCAGTGTCTGCACTCTCAACAACGGAGAGAACTCTCTGAAAGAGTGATGCTGTAATGGAAATAATGACATAATGTCTTACCCATCTTAATCAATTATATATTAGCAAAACATTTATAAAACACTAACAGAAAGATAATTGATAGATCTAAGTAAAAGCCTTATTACCTGATGCAACACACATCTTGAGAAGTGAATATAAATAGCAAATATTATAATCACTCTGCAATTTACATTCTTCAATGCAAGTAAGTTTTCCAGGTGCAACATGACACCAAGCACCATGCCTTAACCAAGGATAATTCTGATTCAGAACTCATTAGGCAAGAAAGTGTTACGAGTAAGTAACATTAACTCGTAAGTAACAGAGCTTTGCCTTATGTGAATGCACAGAGTGACAGCTGATTACTTCAACAACTCCTTCATTGTTACTTCTCTACAGCCTTTAGTACTTTCATCCTTATAGATCCTAAACAGTGAAGCTGGAGCAGCTGGGGTGAAGACAAGGAAGCCTGGACACTGCCATAGCCCAGACTCTTAACCCTGGGAAGACAAACTGAGATGAAAAAATGCAGTCTTTGAAGTTTCAAGAAAAGCATTTGAATTAAGATTGTTTGTGCCTTCTTTGGATTAAGTACAAGTTAAATAAATGAATTCATTTTAGCTGCAAGAGAGTTTAAAGCTCCTTAGCTTTTCAACCAAATGTCTTTGCTATGGCAATGAAGTTATACAAGGGCATCTGTACCCTTACTGCCCGGAATGGATCTGCATTTTGCTCTTCATCCAAAACTCCCATGTTCAGCAGAAGCCTTTTCATAAAACAAGATGTACAAACAGAAGTATTACCTCTAGGACAAGCAGAATGATCTTTTCTGCTCTAATAAGCATTGGAAAAACTTCATCTAGAGGAACGTCTCTACTTTTGGACACCACCTTCACAGACAAGAACTAAAAGGAGAGAGAATTGTTCAGGGACCAGCAGTGATGACAAGAAACAATGTGAAATAAAATCTTTAAGCTGGGAAAGAGAATATACAAGAGAGACTTTGTAACATTCTGCAACACAGAAATGACTCCTGCAAATAAGCTCTCCTTCATGGAAGGCAATATCAGGAATAAGAGCAAAGCAAGAGAGATTTTGGCTATTAATCAAGAAAAAAAAAAATCTAATGATAGTTACATGCAGTCATCTTCTCTCTGGAAGTTTACAAAAGATGGAAGTTAACATCCATTAGGAATGACATAAATATGGTTGATCCTGTTTTGGGCAGAGGAATGAATGAGACAATCTCTGGGAGCCTGACTCGTGAGACTGTAATTGAAATACCCACAAACTGGGTCTCTCTGAGTTGGCTGTCATCTAAAAGGATATGTCTTAAAAGCAGGTTTGATTTTTCTAATATCCTTAAGGAAGAGTGGCCATACTGGGATATAAGATCCTTCAGTTCTTGAGAGTAAAGCTATGTAAATCTGAGGTTTGAAATTTTCAGTTGTAGAGAGACAAATGAATGATGGAGCCTGGGACCAAATGAATATAAAAGTTTCCAAAATGAACAGGTTTGGATGAACAGACCTATCTCAGGTTTATGGGGCGGGGGGGAGGAGAGAGAGAGAGTGTGTGTGTTAAGATAAATATTCAGGCTGGTGTTAAAAAGAAATTGCTGTACTTTTCCATTACTACCTCAGTAATATTTTTCTCTATTAAAATACTGTCTGCTGATTAATTAAACACCTTAGTGTAATCAATGCACAAAAGAATATGCCTCCAATATTGATTAAAGCTTTCTTTGAAAACCTGTCTGAGCTCTTTTATCACAGCCTGTAGAGAGATGGTGTTTTCTAGAACAAAACAGCACTGCACAGCAAGTGTGAAAGCGTGACAGACTAAAGGTACAAAATATGTAACTGTTTAGCTGAGGATGTGGAAACAAAGCATGTTCAGAAACAGAATAATGTGACAGGTAATTTACAGTGATCTGATGGAAGCTGGCTGGATGCCCAATAACCTGTTGTAGTCTCAGTACTTTCTTTTTTTCCCTTCAGATACTTTTGAGTCTCTTTTCTTAAAGCTGGCAGTAATTGACACAATAGATCAGTTACAAGATGACCTGCCAGGAATGACAAGGGATGAAACAGTGTCATTTACGGGTTTTTTTAGGACCACTCAGGAATAATGGGCTTGACCCACCCTACAGCAGTCAATGTAGGTTCCATGTGGATAACAGTGAATAGTAGATTCACAGTTGATAGTAGCTTTTGTGCAATTTTCCTCTTTCTGAATGCAACTCCCTAAATCATATAAAATAATTAATAAATAGAGGGATGAAATACAAAGACTTTGCAGGACAATCTGGCTCTGATTACTGAAAGCAATGGAAAGCCTTTTGGTAAATTCCATATGATTAGATGAGAATTAGAGATATTTGGTTTTTTCAGCTCCCCCAACTGACTATCTGCATATTTAACTAGTTAAGAAAAAGTGCCTCAGATTAGTCATGCCAGGTTGATGCCTCTTTCACATTAAGGAAAACACTTCCTAACATCAAGAATGAATACAAGTTCCTAATTTTTCCATACATATCAAAAAAAAAATGTAATTCTACAAAGCAATGAAGAGAAGTCCTGTATGAAAGGAAGTGCAACAAATCCACAGCCTTTCCTATAAATTCTCTTCCATGTGCAGATTGAGACAAATTATGCCAGAATATAATTTAGCATATCCAGAGAACTAGAAAGGAAAAAAGTTCCATACATTCTAGTTACTCATAATTTTTCTAAAGACATGGCAGTTGGAGCTTAGATTTATTCTTCCATTTTATTTTATAATGCACAATAGCTTAAATTAATTTCAAGTCAATTATAAGGCAGGGAAGTTACATGGTCTGTTAAATGTTGCTCTGTCTGATGAACACCTAAACTTTGGTTATTACAGGGGCTGTTTTTCAGAGAAATAGGGGGAAAAGATGAAATTTATGCAACTGAAGGATACCTTCCCCATGGAGATATGATTCTGGAAGGCCATTGCCACTTTCCATGCTAGGAACCGTAAAGGCAGCCGTTATTGTTATTGTCCCAGCATTCTACACATACACAACAGAACCTGCCAACTAAAACCTGCAAACCTACACTTATGTGGTGTAGCAACACCAATTATTTACATAAACATTTTCATTTGGTACAATCATTCTCCTTCTGTCACCAATCCTCTGCTTTTACAGATGAGCCACATGCAGTTCTGTTTATCTTCTGTCTTTCCACCTACAATGCATTAACTAGTTCCAGTGGCTTTCTTGAAAGCATAATGACTTTTCCTGTGCTCTAGTAAAAATATATCCCCACAAATCAAGAGGAAGCAGGCTCAGACTAAGTGGCTGAGAAGATTTACATTCTATTGCTAACTTAGTTATTACTCTGCTGAAAACCCCATAGCATCAATATAATGAATCCCTCAACCTCTGCTGCTAGCACAATTTTTCTTCCCAACCTCATTGGCTCCCAACTTTCTGCTTGACCTTTTACAATCTGCGTGCGGCAGAACTTCATTACAACCTTTTAATGATGCACAAATGGCACACAACACCAAGGTCACAGCACATCCCCAGTGACAACTTCTCCAACACCTCCTGAACAGACAGCAAGTTTTCGTTTAAAGAGAGAGAGAATTCGACGGGGAAACAAAACCTCAGGATATAGCACAGGTCTCAACAGCTGTTGGAGCACAAAAAAAGTGAACTATGTCATAAAATGAGGATCTGAAAATGTTTTAAGAGACAAGTTGACATCTCAAGGTATCAATGACCAAATGAATAAAATGGCTCATTTCGGAAACTCAGTAAGATAGCAGTATTTTTCTGTATAGAAAGATTATTCATATCTTAAATAAATAAATACACCAAGAGGTTAGCAACATTCATCCATCTAGCACATTAGACATTTTTCCAATGTCACGGCAGTGAAATGAATATCAGATGATGGATTCAATTCCAAATAATCACCAACTTTTTCTTGAAACAGTTTCATCTCCATTCTGTAATTTTCCAGGCTGGGATATGGGGATACCAATGCTTAAGTCTATTTTAAAAGTATTTCCATTTTTTTGTATTGAGAGTGCTATATAAATGCAAAGCATCTTGCTATTCAAGTGTGCAGAGTATAGAGCACATTATTCAGTAATGCTTAATGTTAAGTCACTGCATGCATGCATATATTGCACCTCAGTTATTGGGGATGTATAGTACAATGTTCCAAATAAGTATCTAATATTACCTTATATACTGCTTTGATATGAAGTAATTAACATGCAAAAACCATGGAGTCACATCTAACTTTACGTACTAGGCAATGGTGCACTCCTTCACTTCTAACAGTTTGATCTTCAGTCAATAACATCCAGAGTATTGCCATTCCTTTTGTGCGGTTAGAAGTCTCCAGCTTTCTTGTAAGCTCCCTTTATATATTGAAAGGCCACAATAAGGTTTGCCTGGAGCCTTCTCTTCTTCAGGCTGAACAACTCCAAATCTGTCAGCCTATCCTAACAGAAGTGCTGCAGCCCTCTCACCATTTTCACAGCCCTCCTCTGGCCTCACTCTAACGGGTCCATATCTCTCTTGCACTGGGGAACCCCAGAGCTGGACCCATTAATCCAAGTAGGGTCTCCTCAGAGCTGAGAGGCAGAATTACCTCCCTCAACATGGTGATTAATTAATTGCATTACATACCTCACATTCTACTCCCTAAATTTGTATAAATAATTTGGTGCACGAATGTAATACAAGTTTTACTACCCATGAAACACATTTTAAATGCTCACGCTTAAGTCATTAAAAAAATTTTCATAGTGGGTCAAACCAAAATGCTGGCCTAGCAAGGATAGGGACAACACTCCAAAGTAGATCTTTGTCATACTGCCCCAAAATATTTGCCCAGCCTCCAGCAATTTGTAGCTCACAAACATCTTGAGCTAAACTGGTGCATACAAGTCATTGATGCATCACTCTTCATGAATTCTTCTCCTTACCTATCTCTCTGGTCCTATATTTAGCAGACTTGATTTTCTTGGTATTTACATTACAGAATTTGAAGCACAAGGACTGAAATATGGATATAAAAAGATAATTAAAAAAATAAAGCTCTAAAATAACACCTGACATAGCTGCTAATAAAAAAATAAGTACAAGGCTTGACTTTGAACTTGCAGATAGGACTTCACTGCAGTCACTGGAATTATACCAGCAGAAGATAGTACATGGTATGGATGCAGCGAGACAGAACCAGCAGAGGATATAATTCTTTCCACAACAGGAAAATATCCACTCAACGAAAAAAAAAAAGGGAAGGAAAAAATACCAACCAACAAACTAAAAGTTCCCTATAAATTACCAGTCCTTGGCAAAATGTTCTTTAAGTTCCTTGTTAGGATGAATACAACAACTAGGGCTTCTAAGGGAGAAATCAAGGATTTTATTTTAGGGACTAGAGCTAGACTTTCCATATGCCACTTCGACAGTAGGAGATTTATACACACTGTATGAAGCAGTCATAGGCAGATGCTTCTATTCACTTCCTAAAGCTTTTGAATTTTCTTTTTTTTCCATATTTAGAAAAGTGCATTTTTCTTTCCTTATTTTTTTTTAATATACTTGGTAGCCTCCAGCTGTGCATCCCTATCCAACAACACACTTGGACACACATTCTATAGCACACTGCCTGGTCTGCATCTGCAGAACTCTGAAACACCAAGTGAAAAATCAAAGCAGTCAAAGCTTCTGAATTTTGTTGTAATGGAAGTGCCAGGACTTACTTCTCTTTTAGTTGATTAGATTTAAATTGGTCTTAAACTGTAAGCTCTTGGGGGTTTTCTTTGCTAACAGGTCCTAAATTACAAAAATATAAGACTCCATGGAAATCAATCCATAGTCCCACTACTTTCATTAGCATTGCCATGAAATTATAAAAGAATAACAAAATGACTGTGTGTAATTAAGCAGGAGGAGAATAGAAACAACTCAAATCATCAATCAGCAAATAGTGAAGCTTAATGTATAAAAACAGAAAACATTCAGTCTGGTTGAATGAAGCTTTTATTAAAAAAAAAAACCAAACCCAAAACATCACCTCCAAAACATTCCCTAAGGGGCCTGACATTTCTGAAATATATTGGAAGCTTGTTTCTTATTAATTTGTCAGATTCACATACAGCAGGAGAAATTAGAAGATTCTTATGCCACTGAAGCTGAGACTTCCCTATGTCTAAAGCATATTGTCATTTGCAATGGTTAAGATCCTAATATATGAACTTATGGGAGAGGTTTGATCAGAAAAATATTATCTGTAAGCAACATATATGAATGTCCACACCCATGGAGAATACAAGAGTAAGCTCAGTTGGTGGCTTGATTACAGAAAATTCAGGTGTAAATATTTGTTTATTTTTTCAGAGTGGAGGGGAGAAGGAATATGTGCAGTAGCTCTGAGGGAATGAAGAGGTTGGAGGACAGGGTTCTGGGCAGGCTAGAGAACACAGATTTTATGTATGTGCGTGGAGAAGAAAGGCCCAAATCCTCATGGAGAAGAAAGCTGCAGTCCAACCTAAACACCATGAGAACAAAACTGGAAACCTGCATATGATATCAAGCAGATATCATATCTTTCTCTTTTGTACACTAATTAGCAATGAAAATTGTTAATATTAAAACCTATACAAAATTATATTATGGAAAAATGCTGTTAATTGTCCTACTGGTTCCATTTGATGAGAACGTTCTATGTATCATATAAGTTCTGTAAAGCTTTGTGAATTAAAGGCTCCTCAAGGATTCCTGTAGAAACCCCATTCTTTCACTAACATGCAGAAAAGAGCCTGAGCAGCCCCAAACTTGGATGTAAGTCCTATTTTTAGCCATGACACCGGAAAAGAGACTTGCAATCATCCCTAGTGAGTGGAATTATTTTATGATTCTGTGACAGGTGGCTTACACCTAGCAACTCATTCACATTCAAGGAATAAAAGTATTTTAAAATTACTTTTTAAGCCAAGTCTGACTTAATTACTATGAAGCCTTTTTAAAATTTTGTTTTAAGTTGCTGTTTTGTGTTTGTTTTTTTAATTTTTCTGTCAAAACTGGTGGCTTTAGCTATGTCTTTTGGAGAGGTCAAAATAGCACACTTGAGTCTTGAAAACAGATGGTTGGTATTGAATAGTAATTAACACTAAAAAATTCTCTTTTCTGAATGGCTTTTTTTGGAAATTCACTATTCAATTTCACAAGCAGAAAACCTTAACAACAAATGACTTCAAAAGATAGTGAACAAGCAGCAAACTTTTACTTGCATGACCATGTTCTCAAACTCAATGATCTCGTCTCTTGACTCTTGTCTAGACAGAGTGTGCATTTACCAGGAAACATCTCCACTCCTATACCTGCTGCACTAAAATTGGTTTTCATTTTCTCAGGTGGATCCAACTAGATAAGTACCTTTGAAAATGTACAGCTAATATGCACATGGATGTAGGTAAAATAACTGAATTATGAACCTGTTCAGTCCGAATTTCATTATTAATATATATTGCAATGGGGAAAAAAACCAAACCACCAACAATTAGTAAATTGATTTTTACTTTACCTTAATTAGCAGACTGTACTAACTGCTTTTCAAATACAGAAGTCTTTTTCAAACTAAAAGACAAAGATTCTTCTAGAACAAGGACTTAACTGTGTACAGAGTGATGCACAATCAGTATCTGTGATATTTTATTCTACTCTTAGTCCTCCTGACAGTAAAAGATACCTTTGTAACACTTATAATATACACTTAACTCCATATTTTTTAAAAAGTCAATTTAAAATTATCAAGATTATGTATATGTCCACATGTATAATATATAATTGATATACTTTCTATCTGTATACACACACCATATCTATAACACCTTAATAAATCAGCAGAGATTTTTTTATTCATACAGATCCTACTGTAACCACTCAGCCATATCTTGCACAAGGTACTGCACCATGTTGAAATGCTATGCTGTCACATGGCTCTTCATTTTTTTATTATTATAATTCAAACTTGTTCCTTACTTTTTCATATTAAAAATTGGTAATGAGGTTTCCTCCTTGCTGAAGAACTGGCAGAAAAAGTCCTGTTACTCCCTTAATGAAGTCCCCAGACACAACTGGCAATTTTCTCAAGAACAAAAGAAAAATATTGCTCTAAGCTTCAAAACTGACCCTATTGACTGAACGCTATGTCTTACCTTGTTGCAAATTAGTGCACTGGGCAAACCACCCCACGCCAAAAAGACAAGAGAAAAGGCTTAAATGGCATTTGTACTTCACATTTCCCAGCTGGTATTATCAGCAGTTGTTTTGTGGCAACAGCAGTAACATCTTAATAAGAGTATGCAGCTGTAGATAAGAGATGAAATTGCCATCTCATGACAGGTATGCCTGGGATCACTTCAAAAACTTGTCTACCTGCTCTCCAGAAACTGAATGAAATAATTTTGCAGAGGTGTGGGGAAACAAAAATTGCAAATGTGGGCTTCCTTAGAATGTCTGCTCCTTTCACATTGTCTTTTTCAGCCCCGCAACAAAAGGGTTAAATTTTCTTTCTCAGTAAACTCAAACCACGTTTCAAGAACTCCTCTCATAATTAATGCTCAGTAGCCATGTAGATAATACAATTCATAAGCCCTTTCTGTTTTCTTATATTTTCTAGCCCATCTTTTTCTTCTTCCTTCACATCAGTAATAGCACAGTACTATCTCTGCTACCTTGCTTACCATTAGTGTTGCTATTTCTTCTTTCTCTGAGGAACGCAATATAATGTGACCTCCAGCTTTCGTATCTTGATCCTCCTACTCCATTTAATACCTTTATTTTTATTAGTTGCTGCTACTCTACCTCTTAAACTGTGCCCTGTATTCCACCCCTTCCTTTTCAATGGAAGGATCTGCTAACACGTCTCATTGTTAGGCTCATCTATTTTTATACCATAGTTGCTTCAGACTTTTCACACATTAAATACGTTAACAACTACAGCACGGAAAAAGTATTGGTAGCCAAGAAGAGCTGTTTAAATGCAACTAGTTGGCACAAATTAAAAATTATCTCAATTACAAAAGACATTTAAACTAAACTAAGGAGTTGCTTTACTTTTTTGAGTTCAATTTAGCTATAATTCTCAGCCTCACCTTCCAATCATCCCTCTGTGTCACGTTTACTTGAGCATCTTTTCTCACACACGGACGTTGCACAAGTAGGATTTAGGAGCAAACAATAATTCTGGTGAATAGCTACAGAAGACAGCTTGGGTTTACTGCTACAAGGCTAAGCACCAGCACCATCATCTTGCCTGATGCTGGCACCAATGAAGTCCCTGCTGGCTGGCAGTCATCAGTCAGGGGTGTCTGTGTCAGCCACTGGAGATTTTAGAGTGGGCTGATCCTTCATCTTGGTTAGTAGTAACCTTCTGACCCTGCCTTCTCTAGAGTCTTACATCTTTGCATGTTGAAAAGATGCTGAACTCTAGGTTTATTGTAATCATCTCAGTATTTCACTTCTCCATTATTTTTCTTGTCTTGTGAAGTTTTTGCTCATAGACAACCTCACAGCTCAACAACATCGTAGGTTTTCTCAGTGAAATTAAGCCAGGCACACAGCTGTGCTTCACAGACTTGAATTGGAGTGAGACAGCCAAACGCCTGGGATATGGGTCACAACCTGAGCTCAGCATCACTTAGCATTACAGCCCACTTGCAAACTATTTCACATTTTTGTCTTTATTATCAGAAAGCTAGAGTTTATATTTTCTGTACGTCTTGCATTGCTGTTTTCAAGTGTCCACTCCAAATAGGCTTTCTGCTCGTTCCAATTGTTTCGTTAAAATCAATCTGAAATCAGGATTTTATATTGCAAGACCAAGCCAATCTCATAATATTGCCACAGCATAACAACAAACTGCTGAAAGTGGCTATTGCAGTTCTTTCCTTGTAGTAATTAGTAGCTAGAGTTTTGCATTACAGCATTATTTAAATTCAATTGCTTGACAGACTTGCTGCATTATTAAACCTTTTGCTCTTGGGGCCTCTATTTCAATTTCTGGTTTTGCTGGTAGAATCTGCACAATGCTCTCCAATGTCAAGTGGCAATTTTCTGGAGCTCATTCTTACTGGTAAGGACCAGTACACCCTCAGTGATAGCAGGTTCATTTGCTTCCAGGAGAGAAGAAAATGATTAGGGTTAAATTCCCTCTGGCCTTCATTACAGGCACAGATAGGAGGTTTCAAGTTGGTAACTCGCACTATTTAAACATATTTAACTTCTGCAATAGAAGGCAAACAACTCAAAAAGCACAATGATTATTTGTGTCCCTGTTGCATACATTGTCTAGAATTGGGCTTTCAAAGGGGAGTGGAAGAGTACTTTAGAGAACTGCTTTTATTCATCTCTAGTGAAGCAGTTGAAAATAAAACACCGAGTCAATTGATGGCAAGATCCCCAGTGCCATGTTAATGGAGAACTTTCAGGCCTACTGACAAGCAGCAGGAGGCAAATCCTGTCTTCATCCCAAACAAAACCAGTGTCTACTGAGCACAGTGAGACCATAAGGCTTCTGCTAAGAAAAAGAACACCCTATCTGCTGGCATTTAAAATGTGTAATACATTATATGTTTACACACATTATACTAATTTTATACAAAGTACATATTAATTCTGATACCAACACTCTCTTAAAAGAATCTCTAGTCCCTACTAGTCACAGAACTGCACAGGTCAAGATGTGTCAGTGATGATGTGATGGTTGGGAATGACAACGAGCTCCCCGTTGTGATAATCATCCATCTTATTTCAGGGATAGGAAGGGACAAAGAGAGAGTGGTTTTATTAAGTACAGTAAATCATTTAAGGATAGAAAAACTGTTCCTCCTAGAGTAGTTTCCTTTAAAAAATATATGTGTGGCTGTGAAGCAAGCTGCAAATCCTACCTCATTTTATAGGATGGAAACCAGTAAGAATAGAATTTCATTTTCAGAGGAAATTTATCATGCAACAATTTATTATTCTCTACTCCTTTCATCAGATAAAAAAAAAAACAAAACCAACAAACCAGCTCAAATTGTACTTAATCACTTTATATTTGTCTGTTACTGGAGTAATCCAGGTACAAGGAAGGCACTGGCTCCACCACAAAACTAGAGAGAAATTCTTAAAAATAAGTGTTTCAAGAGCATCCCTCAAGTTGTGACTGGACATGGATACCTATACAGATGAACTAAACCAGAAGATATTATGTGTAAAAGAAAAGTAAAGAGATTGCTTTGATCCTTCAATCATAAGCCTCTAAGCTGAAGCTTTTTTTGTTAAAATGAGCAAGTAATTTTCAGCTTTTACAGTAAATACCTATCATCAGTCTTGAGATACCTTCTCTCAACAGCCCCAGCTACATGGTGCTACAGAGGAGAGATACACATATACCTTTCCCCATTTCTGTTCCATCTGTTACTACTTGAAGACACTTCCAGTCTTCAGAAATTTCTCTGAAATTTTTTTTTCCAAGATGTGGAATCTGCTTGCCATTTTTTTTCCAAAGGATATAGTACAGGATATTTTTATAATGTCAAATATTCCTTTTGCTTATCCCTGACTACTCATGCTGCTCCATTCTCTCCCCTAGGCATTCTCCTGGATATTTGAAAAGTTACTACATCAGCAGACCAGGAACAGTAAACACTGAAAAGGAGGAGATTCTGCAGAGATAATCCCTAACTCAGCCTCTTCAGAGGCTCATTAGGAAATAAGAATCAGTTCCAAAATGAGGAACGATATTGTTATGCTATTATAGATGAGAAAGACATTTGCATATGCAGCATGGAATACCACTGGATTTTATGTGAACAAAGACTGATTTAAGACAATTACCGGTAACAGAATTTCTGTTGTCCATTCAGGTACAGCAGACATTGCAATAACTGCATCACCAAACTTCTTGAGCAGGCCAAAGAAATGAAACTGAGACCCACTGTTCCTCAGGATGCTGCTGCTTCTTACAACATCTCTCAGGACAATAGGAGTAGCACTGCTGCCTATATTGTCCCTCTTTTACAGAGGAAACAATTTCAGTTTTCAAATCTGTTAGGTCAGCATTTTCCTAGGCAGTATATCATCTTCATAAAGATGCAAATAAAGTCACAATAAACGAAGAACCACCAACCAAAGTAATGTCAAACCTGAACACAAGCCAAAATGCAGAATAGGCTAATTATTCAAATATGCAGAATATACTTATTATTCAAATGCTGGTTTCAGAGAATATTCTTTTTCTTGAATATGATGTTGATCAGATCTGAAATGCTAACATTTTGCTCCTAATCTGATTTTTACTCTGTGTGGTTTTCTCTGAAACAAACCCATGATGATATTTCCGATCTCTCTCTTGCTCTCAATCAAAACATATCCTCCCCATGTGCGACTTACAGAGTCAGTTTGAATTACACTGATTGGACACAGGCAAGATGAAAAAATATATAAAGAAAACAGTAGATCAAGCTATTTTAACAACTAACAAAAATTCCGAACAAAAACGTACGTTTGGAGTTATGCAACTTGCGCCAATTTTGTGAACTTACCATGACTGTAGTTTGTGCACTGCTGTTACAGCAGGAAGAATAATCACTTAGACCTGTTACCTACCCCTAGGGGAAATAAAACTTAAGTGATGTGTACGCATTTAAAAACTTCAATGCTGTAACATGACACAATAGCAAAACAAGATATATGAGTGATAAAATCATTAGCTATGTCTTTCAAGCTCCAAGCTTAGAAGCTTTAAGATTGTCCCTGGACTAGGCAAAGGTATGACATTCACACAGCATAGGATGAGGAAGGCTTACAACAGGGGAAACACAGAAAGTACCTATAGATCTTCAGAGTTCACAGATACAAGACTGTTCTTTTCTCTATGGATTAGATCAGGGAGACGTGTTCTTCAAAAGCCATAAAGGAAAATATTGCCTCATCTGAGACCTTCTGCAGAATTTAAAAGAAAAGTCATTTTCTTGAACAAATCACAGATAACCAAGAAGCATTTCTGCAAGAAAACAAATAAGCCAGGCTTTGGGGGTAAAAAGAGAGAGAGCTTCAGCATTGACACTATTCCCTGTCAAGCTACAGATCTGAAGTAGAAGGGTTCTTGCTGGGACATGTGCCACAGAGGAATTAGAGCATATCTAGACTTTGCAGTGTGGTGCATCACTGTTTTCTGCACAATGTCATGGTAAATTTGAAGAGTTAGAAGCTTCATCAAGACTTTCTAATAATAACAACTGTGTTGCTGGTTCTAGTCCTCTAGAGTAAAGTAACCAAATTTTGAGTTACTGAAAGGGAGGATCTCTGTTTGAAGGTCCTGTGCTGTTATTGCTGCTTATCAAGCCACTCTCCAATCTATATTAGGACATTAAGAGTTGTCAGTGACCTATTTTATAAATAAAACACACTGTGGGTTGAAAGAGAGGAAGAAAGAAGTAAGTACTAGCAGGGGGAAGTGAAAAACTAAAGCACCAGAATATATAGCCATTAATAAACACCAGCTGGCAGTGAAAAGCAGAGATCTGAATGAAGTTCTAAGGCAGCTTTTCTGAAAACAATGGAGGAAAGAAACATAACTAGTTTCAAAGCAGCTTGACACATATTTATGGTGGTGTGTGATTTGGTTGGCTGCACTAGTGGAAACCATAGACTTCATCACTCAGGGTGTCTCCCTTCACTTCTACCATGTGGTATTTATCCTTAATGAAGTATTTCACTGGAAAAATAATCTTCCCATTTTACATAATCTGAGGCATGTTTCTTACTGGTACTAGTGTTAGAAATCTATACACATGCTGCTACTTGCTAGACAACAGAATAATTTATCCTCAGGTGAGAGGCAGAAGGAGAAAGAGAGGCAGAAGGATGAAACTCAACAGAACTCCTCCACTCTTACAATGTCATCTTGCTGAAACCTTGCAGCCAAATTTAAAAACACAGCAGCTGTCATCTACCAGATTCTCCAGTACTCTCCTAAAGCCAGATAAGATGAATACAGAAATCTCGGAGGACACTATATAAACTCAAGTATAAATGGGAAAATGTGAAACAGAATTCATTAGAACACATCAGTGCTCTACTACCAGCTTAGAATGGATTGATTCAGGAGAAAATCCTATGCAGAACTTGAAGTGCTGCTGGCAGGCAGCAAAGGCTCAACGTGTGCAAAAGTGATAACTGGTGAGACTGCAGAGGGCCTCTTGGTGATTTACATGCATAGGCTGCAGACAATTCAGACTGATTTTCCACAAGGATTCTTAGTGTTTTATTTCATTACTTTCTGCAGCAAATGTCTGGGAATAGAAGGGGAGCTACATTTAAAAAATATAAAAAAAAATACCCAGTGCCCTTGCTGCCTGCCCAAAAATTTGACTGAGCCAACTGATCACTTAAGAAGTTTCCCTGCAAGAAAGAAAAAACCTTCTATGATCATGGCATGCTCTGCCAAGGTTGCTGATGGTACACAAGACCCTCAGGTCAGGAACACATAAACAAAAATGCTGAGGATCTATTTAACTTTGTATGCAATGAACCTTCCAGTCTTTACATTCTCCAGTATACTGAGGAAAAATTAAATTATCAGTTATTCAACCAAAAACCACTCTGTGAACTACTGGCAAAACCAGATTTAATACTCTGAAACCTTGAATCATCATTATCTCATGCCCTTAAAACAACAATAAAAGACTCTGATATTTGTTTCCTTGACACACAAATACCAATAGGAGTGTGAATTTAGATACAGAAGTACTTGCAAAACACATTTGCTATTTTACCCTAGCTATCTAAACACGTTAAGATATCCTAGAAAAATTATAGGAGAGGTGGCTCTGGGCTGTGTAACTTGTATCCAGCCTATCTGGATTTGGTGATTTTTAAGTCTTGCCAATAAGCAAACAGATAAATAAATTATACCCACAGCTGATCCAAATGGCCACCTCATCAAAAGTCCTTAGGGAAGAGCAGAACAACAACAGATGTTTTGCAAATAAAATTGTGTTAGCATACACCTATCAACTGAACATTCAAATGAAGAATATGAGCTTAAATTAGACACCAGATTCCAAAAGATGCTTCTTGAATAAAGCAAAAATGGATTCAATAATCAGCCAACCTTATCATCTAGGGTAGTTTATCCAGGTATCCACCAACTGAGCCTCATCACTGCCAAAACAGTGTTGCAAGGGTAGCAGTGCTGCTGCAGCCAATTCCAGCCACTCTGCAGCACTTTATAGAATCCTATAGATGTTTCTAAGTTAAGTTTCTTTAATCCCCAAATCGAATGGCTAAACTTAATGTTTATTTTCTAGCTCTAAGATTTCTTTTAGCACTAGTAATGCAACTAAGCTACCTCCAACAATGTTTTTTTTTGTTTTGATAAGACACTTTCTCAGTGTTTGTGCATTTTCTTGCATGCAGCTTACTCATCACAAAAGAGCAAACACTTCACTATCTTCCATTGGCAGTAATGTTCCTGATACTTTTAAACTGGAGAACATTAAAGCTTCCTGACAAAGTCCAGACCATCTTCTGAACTTGTATTTCCAACCAACTAAAAATTATACTGTATTTTGAAGGCTAATTCATTACTTCCCTTTGCTGTGCTTGCTTTGTCTTTGCCTGCCCGATTTTTTTTTGCTGTTTATTCTTCACATTTCAGTTGCTCAGATTCTTCCACTAATTATCTTTAGCTATTTCCATCCTTTACAGGCTCATTTCGAGATGTGTCACAAGATCAGCTCTCCCATGCAAGACTAGATATTGCTGTAAATTAGACATGCAAACTTACATGGCCCTGTTTAATAGTTTTGAATGCTGTCTGCACAGCTGTAACACACACAGGCAGCCAGCTAAAGCCATTAGTGTGGTGTTTGGCTTTTTTGTTTTGCCTGTAACAAAAGCACGAAATATGATAAAGGGCTGAACAGAACAGAACCATGCTTTAGCTCATTACAGTTAGAAAAAACCCAAATTTATAACTGCCATTTGTCACAGCCTTAACATTAAATTAAAGGAGGAATAGTAAAACACCAGGCTGATTTGGGCATATCCCAACACACCATGTTGTCAGTCCCTTCTCGGAAATTCTTCCGGAGATAATACTTCTGGGAATGACACTGATTAGTCACCAATCAACATTACCAGCTCTGCAACAGCATTCCCAGAAACAGCAACTTTCTGTGTCATATTTCCAGGAACAATACATGGTATGTTTATAGAGGCAGGCAAAAAAAAAGGTAATAGGTACTTAAATATATGTGAGGCCAGAGAGCCCTGGCTTCTAAAAGGTAGAGCCTTTCACAGGGGCTGTTCTTTCCAAACAACACTTCTGAGTATTTTTTAGGCAGAGAAAACATTCTTATTGATTAAGCTGATACAATTTTTATTGAACTGGGCTCCTTTGCAGCATGAAGTGCACGCCATTTTTTTGTGTGTGTGTTGTGTAGCATACAAAAAACCCAAGAGAACTGTGACTGATCTGTTTGCTTTGGTGTAATGGAGCCTTCTGCAGCTGCTATGGAAAAAACCAATCGAGGTCGCATCCTTTACCAACATGAAGAGATAACTTCCTTGGTTTCATTAACTGGGTTATAGGATTTGAACACAAAGAGCACAGTTTCAGAGGTAAACAGGAAGGTACTAGGATGCTTAAAAGGCAGCTAAACAAGTTACAGACATAGATCTCATAGGGAATTAGGTTCATAACTTGGTTAAGTACCTTATGAAAATCCAAACTGCTGTACAGTTAGATGCTTAGGCAACAGTGAATCTGCTTCTGTTCTCATTTTCTCATTTCAACTGAACTCCAAATCCCTGCACAAACTCAAGATATTACTTCCAAGTCACCACATACAAATGCATTTTTTGGAACCAGATTTCTGCAGCTGCTTCTTTCTGCCTTATGTACTCCAGGCTCAAGGAGTGGTCTGATAGGAGAATAGTGTTTAAATAGCAGTGAATTTAATTTGACCACTAAAGATTAAGGTGGAAGTCACTGTACTGTGACTGGGGGTGAATATGTGAGCGTATTCACAGTCACTTAAAATCAGCTGAAGCATTTAAATTAGCACTTACGTTGGGATATGGCATGGATGTTAATGTAAAATGAAACCTTTAGAAGTTTATATGGATTTTCTCAAATAGATACTCTAATAGATTTCCTTTTTAAAGCAGATCTAATTGCAACTTTGGAAAGAAGGATATTCCATGAAATAGATATCTACATTGAAACAATTAATCAGAATTACAACATTAACTACCTCATCAGGGATTTTTTGGGGGAGGGGTTGTTTTATAAGCAGTCTGTAAAGGTACAAAAGAATTCATACAGTTGTATAATTTATCCTTCAAAAGAGGAAAAAAACCGCCGTTTGCTCTGCTTTTTTTCAGCAGATAATGGAAGTACTTTCACCAAAGTTGCATCAAGTTTTCTTGTAGTTCACCACTAAAATAAATTTTGATATAAGTATAAAAATATGCAAAATTTGCTTCATCCAAGATTTGTTACAGAAGGAATCAAAAATAGAGATAATTGTGAACTATAAAATTGCTAATTGACTCAAATTGTGCACACTGGCTTTGTAATTTGGAGGAATGATCAGTGAAAAAGGGGTACCTTAAAACCTTTACTTGATTCCAAGTGTAGGCTGTACCAGGGATAACTTCAGTAAATCTGTGCCACAAGAATGCTGAAAAAAAATCTCTTGGAAGGAAGTCTGCAGAGTGCATGTGCTAATATTCATGAAGGCAATGAGAACTTACTCACTTGAACCTTGGTTTTAGTTTAAAGCTAACTTGAAGCTGCAACTGGTTTGGGTTGCATCCCTGGCTGATGTTCAGAAGGCATCCTTCCCACATCAGTGCTTTTCTTACTGACTGCAGTCCAACAGAAACAACAGCAACAAAAAGAAAGTGGAAGGAAATCAAAGCTATCAGGATGTTATTTCTTAACCCCGGAAAAGAATGGGGAGAATATTTGATTGAACTTCTGTTGTTTGTATTAGCAGTGACTCTGAAGAGACCAAAATGTTTTGGCATTCATTAGACAATAAAATATTGCCAAAATAGCATAGTTGGAGAACGTATCAAATGTTACAGTTATCAGGACATGTGCTCAGTGCTCTTTATTCCCCCCATCCCTTTGTGCTTGTTAGACAGAAAGGGAGGTCCAACATGGTTTAAAGATTACTAGCTTTGCAGACTGTAAAAGGAAGGGGTTTTTGTTTGATACCAACTGACAGATAGCAATGACAGCTCACCTTCCAAAACTCTATTCCTGCCTCTTCATAGAATCCTCTGAAGGGAAAGACATACATATGCAATCTCACTTTCCTCATTTGCTGAGGGCAAACTTTGATAATACTTAGGCAAAAAAACCCACAAGCAAACAAAAAACCCCACACAAACAGTAAATCTTTCGTCAAAGACATTATGGCCCTCATGCAGCAAGAAACCTCATCATATTTTACCTTCACAAATGCTCTCAAGTGACTGCCAATCAAATGAACATAAACATGGCTTTAAGTCAACCTGTTAGGTATTTTGTGATAAAGGATGTGAAGTACTGAAAACGATAAACAGGTTGAAGGCAGTAAGTGTCTGTTCCTCAGGTTATTTTGTTTTTCTCATTAGGGATGATCTTTCTGTTTCCCTAGTTTCATTTCTGTCATAATCTGTAAGAAAATAAAATGTGAGCTAAAAGATGTGTGTCATTCTTCTGATCCTTTAAAAGGGCTTATTTATTGAAATTATTCTTTACCATGTAAAATAGTATAGGTATCAACTACTACTAGAATTTTCCAGTAACACTGTAAATATAAAAAGAAATCTATTCATACCAAATTCTATTATCTACACAAGATGGCTCAAGAACATATATATTCAGATGTGGCATACACAGCAGTAGAAACTAATAAAATAGCAGATAATTAGGAAGAAACGGCCTGCAGATCTGATTATAGATATGGAGCCTCTCTCAACATTTTTAAATGTATTTTTAGCAACATTGGATTATGTGTCTACACTCTTGTTTTCAGAGCTGAAGGAGAATGAACACAGTATTTCCTTGAACACTCCTCTCTGAGAATGCTAGTTCCCATTTACAGCTTGAGCTCTACTAGAATGCTAATGATGAATTGTTATTAGATGTCAAGTAGGGGAATACATCTGTCAGGCAGGAGGATGATAACAAGCCTCAGGACTGCTAGATCTGGACTTGCATCAGAAGCTGGTGTGAAGCCAGGAACAGCAATTCAGCCAAGCCCAGTTTCATGCCTGAAACTTCCCAGCATGCCATCACCAAAATCAGAACAAGAAGCATGTGCAGTTATCAGATGATCTTAGCTACTGTTTGAGCCAAGCTGCATGGTGATCATGCTCTCTATTCCTCTGCTGGTTTAAGAAAAGTCTTGCCAACAGTACAATTCCAGGGTCCAAAGCATAGCATTGCCTTCATAACTGCTTTTTATAACTACTATTTTCTTTGATTGGCCTAATCTTCTACTAGAAATTCGAGCATGTTAGCAAGACCATTTCAAAGATTGCATTCATTACAACATATTTCCATGCTCTTCTCCAAGGGAATTGTAATACAGTAACTCATGTTAGGATTCTCAAATGACAATGACAACAAAATAAGATTAATAACTGCTACAAACAGCTTGCCAAAGGAAGTCATCCAGCTAATGCTACAGTGAATGCTTCTGCCAAGCCACCTAAGAAAGAAGCACGATTCAGAGATTTTTCACTTTGTGTAAGAATATTTAGCAAAGATCCTGGGCCAGAAACAGAGATGATAAATGGAGGTGTAAATTATAGACTAGTAAATGGGAGAAAGGCAGAGTAAATTGGCATGAGTTGAAAAAAAAAAAAAGTGATTTAGAAGCTTAATTTCTGAAAATGGCAGTGACATGGAATATAAGACCAGTGATGACCCTCTGGCAGAGTGCTGAGGAAATTTTAAACTGGTACTAGAATTCTTATTTATTTATCTCTTTAGTTGGAAAATGACATAGTTTCATGATCTCTAAGTGAACATTTAAAGATTTATGACAGTACTTACTGAAGACTTGTATGCCTCAACAGCCACACAATTCATGAGATCAAAATTACAAACATGCAAACTGCTCAGCAGAATGCAAATGTAAAGAGCATGCACAGAAGGAAAATAAAAAAGTTAAAAATTAAATGCATAGTATTGAACTATTAGCATTATAAACTTTACAGCACACTTTTTTCAGTATAGACTTAGCTTTTAAGGAAACAGGAATGTCACTTTGACAGTATAACTACGCACATTTTAACCAAAACTTAATTAAAAAAAAACCTATTCAGTGAACAATAATGGAAAAGTACTACATTTATTTAATCCCTCACACAATGGAGCCAATGTGCCTACCAATAGGGCTATTCACACATAAATTGTATTTAACAGCTTCCTGTTAATATGCTCTGGTTATATAATGAAACTCCAGTACTCTTAAAGCTCAAGCATCCTTGTTTCTCCCCTGCCATCAAACTGAGCAGTAATTGAGTCACTCAGTAAAGTACATTTGACCTTGAAGCTTTAAATTTTGATTATCCCACCACGTCACAAAAATAGATGTAAAGTCCTCTGTAATTTTCTTCTTCTGAAAAGCTGGGAGGCAGTAATAGATCTTGCATTTTAATAGTTTAGAAGCAATACCACTTTCATGAGAACAAAATAGAAAATTGTGGTTCTTTTCAACAACAACTGGATCTGGCCATTTTTGCAGGAGTCTTTTGGCACAAAATGAATTTTCTGAAGACAAGAGACAATAAATCATCAGCAAATTCATAAATTTTCATTCAGAAAACTAGAAAAATTGATGAAGCAAAGCCATAGCTCACACAGATTCAATTTTTTAATTGTGTGTTTCACCAACCATAAGCCATTTAACTAATAAGCAATTCAGAAATCTGTCAGAGTACAATTTGTAGCTGTATTGTATTACAGGGGAAATATCAGTTAAGAACATGTGTGGCATACACTAGGCAGGCTTACTTAGACACACCTTATTCCTGTGGAATTTCAAAAGAAGGCAAGTCCAGAGTACAAGATACTTCCAGGGGATTTTCAAAGTTTTGTGCTTTATATTGACTACAGTGGAATATGCACAATGAGACACAAGAAATTCTTGGATTGATTGCACCATGAGATGTTACACAGAAAAAATTTGTTTTGTTGGCCAAAAGGACTATCATGCAAATCTGCCTAACAAAAAAAGCTTCCTCTGAGCCAAGGCTATTACAAAAAAGAGAGCCCCCTGCCAAGTCCTGTGCCATCTCTTATCTCCATCCTTGCAGAACAAAAACGAACACTCCCATGTCCTCTAGTAGCCTAAGTAGCTTTTATAGCCAAAAACTGTCCTAGTGCCACATCTCAGCCTGAGATAACTCAAACAAAGGAAATCCCAACTCCACTGAATACATCCTACATCTCACAAGTAGTATTGCTCTCCTTCCACACTCAAAGAGGAAAAAAAAAAGCTAGCTCAATATAGATGTGGCTGCATGTGGTGGGCAAAGCATTAATTAGCAAGGCAGAGACACTGAACTTCAGCAGATCCTAAATGATGTGCTTGACTCTGAAATACTGAACTGACTTGCTAGTTCTTGAGTTTAGGCTTGAGTATGTCATAAAGGCCTTTTCAGTCATTTAAGATTCAATCAAGCAGCAACTTCTTACTACAGTGTTCTTCAACATGGTAGCTAACTTCATATCCTTCAAAGCCTTACTAGTATACATGACTACGCATACAGAAAGAAATAAAGTGAATTTATTTGGGTATAACTCCATGCAGAATTTGATACAATTCATGCCAATAGCAATGATTTCTAGTCCGAATTTCTTTTAAAAGAATGACTCTCCAGAAAACTCAACAATTGTATTTCAGTTAAGTTATATCTAATCCACTTCAATCAATTAAACATTCACTTTCACTTTATCCAAGCTTGCTTATGACGCTGTGTATTTGCCAATTTATGTCCAATACCACTCTTATGCATTATATATGAAATTTAAAAATAACTAATCATACTTACAGCCTAATGGGATTTGATCTGAATTTACTTATATAAATTGGAACAATATAAACATTTCTAAACTAAAATTTTACATTATTGACTCAAGTAAATGACTCAAAACTACATCACATGGGAAAACCAACAAGTTTGTAACCTGCTGCACCATCTACTACCCAAAAGATAAAACAGAAAAATACCACACAAATCAAAGAACATAATTAAAAAGCAAAATACATGTGATAGACTGGTTTCTCTAAGCCACAGTGCTGATGACTAATATTTTAGGCTTCATTGCAGTGATACTATAGACATTACACATATATAAGACAATTACTCTAAGTTATATATGGCAATAAGGACTTTTTAATGTTTGACTGAATTTTACAGTGGTTAACTGCCCATAAACACCCCCCCCATACACACACTTTTTTAAATTATTCATTGGATCTTTAAGGTATAGTTGTCACACAAGCCAAGCTCTCCAGCCATGATAGCTGAAATGTCACCTTTCCACTCTATATAGGTCACACATTGTGACAGTGTTGAGATTTTTTTGGTGATAACAAAAGCTCTCAAAACCAGCTGCAGGATGTCCCCTACCTATTTACATATTTTAACAAGAGCCAAGGAAAAAAGAAAAGGACTATTGATCTATGGGGTCTGGAGAGCCTCTTGTTCTATTAAAGGTTATAATTACTCATTGTACTTGCCTGCTTTATTTTTCCACATTTGCAAAAATAAAGTCAAGATACTTTTCTCCCTGGGATGGAAGATAAATACTGCAAATCCAAGCTGTCTATAACAATATGCTATAGCTATATATGACTATTTTTCCTTTCCAAATGATTGCTGAAAAGACGCAGGAGCACATGATGAATTAAAAAGGTACTATTACCTATTTATAGAAAGGCATTATTCCCTATTTATAGAACAGCAGCATCATTACAATAAGAATGCACTTATTGCCAGCTATTTGTATACAAGGAAAATATAGCAAGTTGTAAGACAAAAAGAGAACTGCAAAACTAATAATTATGAAGAGTGATAGAAAAAGTTATGGGAAAAGATTATAAGAAATAAGATGTCTAGCCTGGCTAAATAATTACTAAATGGATTCACTATTATTGTGTGCAACTATTTCAAGGATGTAAACATGAGTGAATTCAACTTTGTTGCTTTAATGGGTTGAAGTAAAGCAGGAAAAAGTTTAACTGTAACAATTTATATTTTCCATTTGTAAGAAACCCCAGGTCCTTCAAATTCTATGTAATTTGACTTTCCATGAAGATTATCAAATGCCATAATTAAGTGTACTTTTTTCTTTTAAAACACTACCTTGCAGTACTACAAGTGAAAAATTATGACTCTAGGTTTGTTATGTATTTTAACTAGAGTTCAAGGTAAAAACTTCACTTAATTATATTCAGTGTTATCAATATTTTCAACAAGAAAATGAAGGGAGAAGAATAATAGTATAAAATATTGAAAAAAGTAGCATGAAGATCTCGACTTCCTGATCCAGTCCCAAGTTTATAACACATCCCTCAGTAAAAGGAAAAGCTTTTTAAGCACTTGACAAGGGCCTAGACCCTTTCTAGTGCTGACTGAAGTCCTTGTGTATCTGGCTGCACAGGGCACCACAGAAACTGTTAACGAGTCCTAGAACAACAAATCATCTATCCACAAATCATCAGTTAATGCTTCACTGGTTTGGGTAGCAGCTAAATGAGAATAATCAGTTGATTCCACATTACAGAGATACTACTAAGAATAGGACAGACATCACCTCTCAGAATGGTATGGACAAAATCCTCCTCTTTACAGTTGGAACAAGCGACAAGAGACCAACAGGTGAGTCTCACAACCCAAAACCAAACTGAGGAACTTACAAACAGGCTGCTCTGGATAGCAAAACTTTTACATTAGCAACATAACTAAACAAAGTGCCAACAGAAGCAGCTAAGTTTCAAGAAATTCATGACAGGTCTTTCCAATTCAGGTATGAATTTGTATCAGCCTGTGAAACCAAATCAGTAAGCACAGTGAGCTGATGAGGGATTCACCATACATTGTTCAGAGCTATAGAGCATCCCATCCATAAGGTTATCTAACTTAGGAGCTCATTGTGCCCAAAAACTTCTGAAAAAATGATGATGCTATAACCAACACATATTACTCCTCTTTCCCCTTCTCCCCTCTTTTAGGGGCTCTCATGTAGCCTATCTATCCCAGCTACAGTTCTAGTCAAAGTCCATTGAAAAGCTTTACAGAATTTTACAAACATCAGTGAAGCCTAGCCTATATCCTCAGCATGAAAAGGGGAATTGTTCTATCAAATTATTGTGATTTAAAAAAAAAAACCATAACAAAACATGATTTCTTACAGGACGGGGTCCCTAGTTCTGCTAGCTAAGTGAGCATTAAGCAGAAGAAGCTTAAGGAAGAGCTTTCTTCCTCTTAAAAGATCATTAGCGTAACACTAAATGAAATTAGTGCCAAAACTAAGACCAAAGAAGCTCTCACTCAGATGAGTAACAGATTCTGTTTATTGACCAGCCCACAAAATCTTGTTATACCTAAATTAAATTCGCTAGTATAATGGTCCTGTTTCCCCTCAAGGCTGATACACCACTGAAGAAATCTTCAAGATAGCAGTGTTAATATCAAGTTTGCTTGGAAAAATAAACCCAAACACATTATCTCAGCTGTATAATTTTATACCAGATAAACAGTCCACTTATGACAAGAGTTGTAAACTTTTTTCAGCTGCCACGTGGGAGAAAAGACAGCGTCTAGCACCTCATTGGATCCATATCCTCTGAGAACTTGTCTAAGATAGCTAAACATCTAAACACTAAGTGTTCAGTAAACACTTGTTCTTTTTTAAGATAGGGGAGAACAGACGAATCATTGAACTTCAGACTGCTTCACTGTATTGATTTTCAAGTAATTAGAATTATAAAGCTACTTATGAGCACTTGGAAGATGACATGGATCAGGGTTATTTCAGTTCATAAGTCAGTCTGATCTTGTAGGTGAGAAAGGAAGTAGTAATTTCATATTTTGACTTCAGATGCTTTTCACATACTCACACTTGGCATTTTCATACTCAAGAACGAGAAATACAGTCTAGGTCTCAGAGAAGGGAGCAATAGAACATATTTTGAGGACTAGTCATACATCTTTTACACTTGGAGCAAGAATAACCACCTGCATAAATGCAAGATACTGGAAGGGCTGGTTGTGAAACCATTCTTTCAAAAAACCCCAAAATCTCAGAATCACAAAGGATCATTAGTAGATCAACCCTCTGATGCACTAATACTACTAGTATACAATTACATATAGTAATGTACTCTTACAAGTTAAGCTTTCCAGCGTATTAATTAGCAGTAAGGCCACAATACAGCCTACACAATCCAACTGTGAGTTCTCCATAAAAAGTGAGAGTTAGTTGAACCACAAGTCTGGAAAACACCATCTAAACCAACAAATCCCAGAAAGCCATTTGTAATTCAAATGGTATCAGACTAATAGGATCCTGAGCAGTGACATTTTAATATGTAAGAGGTGGCTGCAAAGATGAGGAATGTTTTATTCCCTTCATATCTCATATGTATACAAGACAACATGGGGCTTAAATTGCAGGTGTATAAATATTGTTATAAAAAAATCATGGAATCAGAATGCTTTAGATTTGAATATTCTCCTGGAAATCATCTGGTCCAACCTCCTCAAAACAGAGTTGATTTCAAGTTATATCTTTGAAGTTATACATTATGAAAGCACATCATGGTATGGCCATAGAGATAGACTGATTCTAGCTATTAGTACCTCCACTCTGAAACCAAGAATAAATTGCACGGGAAGAGTCTAAGAATTTTGGCTATGTACAGGAAAAGAAATGAACCTCTTGATGCCTTATTCTACAGTTTGTGACCTTGATTCTTGAGCCCCTTCACACCTAGCACACACAAAGAAAAAACATTTGCCTCAGTGTTGTTTAAAGATTCTGCAGAGCAGCTTTTTGCAATGTTTATGGAGAAAGTACACATAGGGAGATTCATACATCACTGACACCAGCCATGAAAAACAAACTGCATTATTTGCCAAACATCAATTTATGAAATATCATTTAGTTGTTTCTGTGCAAAAGCCAAATTAATAAGTGTTATTGTATGAAATATTCATGAATATGCATTGCTATACAAACATTTTGCACAACAGCTGTGAGTTGTTTACTAATTCCTGGTTTATACCATAATGACATTATTTTGAAGATGGGAATATTGCTGTAACTATGATTAAAAGTGAGGATTAATCAAGTAGTCAACGGAGTAAACAACTGCATTATCACCACTGGTATCACAGGATCTTGAAAGTCACAAAAATTTTCATTGAAAGTTGAAATTAAATTTCTATAGAGCAGAAATTTTACTTTTTGGTTTGTGGGCAAGTACAACAGGTGGAAACTAAGAAGAGTTATCATATGTCTCAAGGAATATTTTTTCCAGA
Source organism: Bucco capensis (assembly GCA_013396975.1). Lineage (NCBI taxonomy): Eukaryota > Metazoa > Chordata > Aves > Piciformes > Bucconidae > Bucco > Bucco capensis. The sequence continues at coordinate 428,146 of VWZO01001387.1, read as the reverse complement.
CACATTTCAATCCAAGCTCTGAGAACAGAAGAAAAATGACATTTACAGCAGGAAGATAAGATGAAGCATGAAAACTGAAGGACTTGGGGTTTTCCCATTACTCAGGTCTTTCACTTAAAAATAAAAGAAACATTTTGTGCAAGGCAATGCCCAGCTCTAAATTGCTTGCTTGTCAACCAAAATCTATTATTATGTTCATTTTTTTATCCCTACACTAGAACGTGACTGCCTCTTCCAAATGGGATCCACTAACCAAATTTGTGCATGCATTCTTCCAAATGAGATCCACTAACCAAATTTGTGCACGCATTTATGTGAAAACAAAAACTGTGTCCATGATGAGTTTCACATGGTTTTAAAATTCTCTTTAAGCTTTCTCTTCCTTTTCCTATACTCTTTCACTGCTCACTTGAATTTGGACATTAAGGAGACTTCATAAAGGAACTGGAACCAATGATCCAGTTTGGGGATCCTTGAATTTTGTATCTTCCTATTTGATGATACCAGGACCTCACTAACTACTACAGGATAGTTTCTGTGATAAGACAGTGACTACTGCATTGTAATGCAAGACTACATGCAGATCCTGGTGCAGGAAGATTCAAGCATTAGAACACGGTGTTGGTAAAGAGTCTAACACTCAAGGAGAAGTTACAAGCAACTGAGACCTCAGAATCTTGCTGAAGTGAATGCTGGATCTGGTGTTCACATAATTTTGCATATAATCAGAAGCTGAACTAGATTTAGAGAACCATATTCCTTAATATTATAGGCATCTAAATGATCCTGAAGGTGAGGTTAGGCTAATTTGCATCTCTCAGAGCTTCAGAAGTCCAGTTCCAGTCCCAGTCACATTACAGTAATGACATTGATGACTTTATTATTCATTTCGGTAAGAGAAAATTTCTCATGAGGTAGAGTTACAGTATCTTGCTAAGCACTGGAGTCAATACAGGTGGACAAGTTATTGCTAAATATAAACAAGACCCCTTCCTACAATTTCTTGTATTAATACTATGCATTTGCATAAGAAAACACAAAAAATAAGTTATTTTTGTTTTGCGGTCACAGAAACCAGAAAAAAAAATTTAGTTTATTTTCTTTTGTAAGTAAATTTGGAGAGTGACAGCAAATCTTCTGTTGTTAAAATGGCAACCATGTAGTTAACCTCTTTTCTTCCTAGATTGTCACTATGCCATGCCAAAGTTGCCTGGGATATACTTCTGTATATTCTCCACTGTACTTCTGAACCAGTTTGAGACTTCTGCTCTGTGCTGGAGGAATAGGGATATTGAAGGCAAAAATATGCAGTGCACAAAACATTGGCTCTTCAGAACTACTTGCCCTTGGGAAGTGATTTTTAATATTTACGTGGTAGGTATTTTCTACTTCTATTCTGTCACATATGATTTTTTTTTCTGTTCTTGCAAAATGGAGACATTTTCATAGCCATAAAGCTAATTCTTTGCTTCCATTATTGATATACCAGTATTTTGACAGCCATTACAGGAATATTCATTAATAACAAACATATTAGGGAAACCGATTAATATAATGCAATAAAGGGCATGAAATTAATCTTTTCTGGAATAGAAATGAAAAGCATCCATAAACTTTGATCTTCTGCCATGCAGTGTTCCACAGGAATTGATTTGATTTTATTTGTTATCATAAACAATGTGTTGACATGTCATGCATATTTGAAGGCAGGAAACTTCTGATAAATCTTTCATTTAAAACACATCTGTAGCTATGCATGGTAATGCTACACACACAAGACAACTTTTATCAGCTCTAATTGTTCACTGATAACACATCTGATGATTTGCCCCAAGGCAACATTAGAAATTCATAGTTGTTGTTTTTCACAGTTGTAATTACCATATGTTTTCATTAATCTGATTCTGTTAGCTTGCTCTTTGCTTAGTGATCTTAGTGTCAATCAATTATTCTTCCAGCTCATGCATCAAACCAATTAGAATGGATCTGGGAAACTGGAAATGCAACTTTTTAGTTCTGAGGAATTGTTCCAACAATCTGAGTCACAAAAAAAAGCTTTTTAAACATCAGTGACAATATGACCTCTGTGTTTCCAAGGGGCTGTAACTTATTGGTCTGTAACACATCCATTATTTCTCTGTCCATTCTTCAAAAAAACTGTAAGCACACAGAAAACTGTTAATATTGGTAAATCCCAGTATTTTCTTTTACTTTCCCAACATGTCAGAAAGGGTAAAGAAGAAGCTGCTCTGAAGCAGCTTGATGGTGTTTCTTAGCAACAGCTGCTCAGGAGAAGTTTGCAAGGAAGTGCAAACAGGATTCAGGCAATACTTTGTAGCTCAGCAATACAGTTCCTTCCCCCTAATTAAAATGACCCTGAATCTCCTTAGCTTATGAATAGCTTATTTAATACAAAGAGTCTAGGCATCTAAGATAAATTTGTAGCTAATGAACACAGACTAAATCACTACTGTAATTTTGGTTATGTAAGACAATCCCAGCAAAAACATGACTGAGTTCTGCACTATTTGAAGCATTTTTGAACATTCTTGACTATTATTAAGAAAAAAAAATAAAGGAAGCATGCATTGAACACATGAGTGGAAACTAAGTTGTAGTTGTCATAGGATAGTAAACAGACTATTAACTTCAAAGAATGTCTATACCTAGTTTGTGTTAAAATATGTTTTAGCAGCATTATGAAAAACTGAGGATTTTTAATCCCAATGCTGACAATATGAAGCACAGTTAAACAACAAATTTTTCATGACCTTTGTTTACAGTATGTAGCTGAGGCCAAAAACACTCAACTTTTTTAGTTATTGGCTTTTATTACAATAACTTACCATGCCAAGTTTAGTATACAGAACACAAAGTACACCATCTGGCTAATATAGATCCTACATGTTACTCAGCTGTATTACATCCACAGCATGAACATCAGAGAAATCAAAGTATGTACATTTTTAAAAGGAGCCTGCTAAATGCATTTACAGTGACTGCACAGGTGAGAAACTTGTAATACCTGCATAGCACTGTGGATATAAAGCAGGACAGTATCAATCAAAACTAAAAATAAAAACTACAGTTCAATTAGTGTCACTGTTCTGTGTGTTGCATCAAAGAAATATTTTTCATTAGACAATTGAATAGTATCATCTCAATAGTATTAATTAGGAGTTATATGGAATGATCTTTATGTTCTCCAGTGGAAGGGCATTAATTGTTTGAGAGAGAAGACACATAACTTGCATTGCAAAAATGTTTGGAAAATATCTTAGTTAATAGTATCTTTCTAGATCATGACCAGAACCATCAGGCACTCCTACTTCTCCAGTTTTAAGAGATGGACTTATCAAATCTACATGTCCTCAGGTTATTCCAGAAGCCTCTGTGCTCCTCTAAAGGGCTGCTACAGTCTAGTAAATTCCTTGAATAATGCCAGCAAAACAAGTGGCTGATACACCTCCATATCTTCATCCAAGAAAGCATCTCAGTGCAGCTGTTCATTTGGACAGGCTGCAAATTAAGATGCCTCAGAGCATCTCATCATCAGCTTCAGTCATCCAATTGCCTGTGTATTTTGGTGGCTGATAAGGATTTAAGTAGTTCCTATAAGTGAGTATAAACTGAATGGAAATAGAATGCCTTCTTGCCAACTAAAGATTTTGCTTGGTGCTTTTACTATTGCAAATTAGTATATTTTTATACTCGGATCATCTCCATCCTAATTTGCATGAAATCACCCAAGTTCCCTTTCTGAAGGCCAAGTATTTAGTGAGTTGCAAGTGTCCAAATCTATCAGAGACACCTCACCACAGAACTGGAAAGCTGAGAGCCTTTCAGCTGGCTGCTTGTCCCCGACAAGGGAATTTCTGCCTCAGTCATGGCTTTCACTGTGTCCAGTCCCATAAGTAGGGGACTCAAGTGCTAAGAAGATCACACAGCACCAATGGTCCCTGGCTTTTAGGATCCACTTAATTTAAAAATTATCTAAATTAGTTGGGTGAAGTTTATAAAATTTCATTCCACAGTTAAGTGTGTGTTTCTTGGAAGTTTTTTAAAATTAAGTAAGTGGAAAGCTAAGTGCAACTTTTACCGCAAAAGTTACTTCATGTTTTGAGGACAAGAGAGTCCTTCCTAAACTAGGAGTTTATCCAGATAACAAGTCATTGAAGATATAGCCCTAAGGAGGTACAGGTTTCTCTCCAATGGTTATTCTTCTAACACTTGCCAAGCTAATTCTCACCCTTGTTTCTCATGTTTGAGAAATGGCTATGTTGCTTTTGCCAAACATATATATGGTCAACAATTTAATTGTAACAGAGTAACTATTAAAAAAATCCAGCCTCCTAATACTATTAAAAAAACCCCAACAAAATGTATCTCAAATGGTCTGAAATATAATTTCCATGCTAAAGAATGAACACCTATATTTCTTATTTATATTTCTACATTAGCAAACAGGCCATAAGTACATTTATAATTACAGCTTCCATTCATGCAAATGACAGTTATGCCTTGGTATTTATCAATGGAAAAGCAAGAGAATTCTAAGTGGAGCATGACATGTCCAAAATCATTAAATAAAACTCTATTAACAGTTGACAAACTGTCAAACACATTGAACAGAGTTAAATGTTTTGAGATTTTGTTCACTAGCTTAAAAAGTGATGGAAAATGCCAGAATTAGTGATCAACTTGTCTATGGTTTGCTGTCCCCTGTTTATCTGAGATGTATTACTGGAAATAATCTCCCTGAAAAATAAATATCCCAACATAAAAATAAGCTTGATTAGAAAAACAATCCAAGCAAGCCATTCAGCAAATCAAAAAGAAAAATCAGAAAAATCTATTTGGGGGGAGGGGGGAGGTGAGGATGACAAAAAAGTCCTATCAGGTTGCCTTTTACAGAGAGAAACACTGTTGTGTCAAACTACACAGGTTATGTCTGTTGACCTAACAGACACTCATCCTCACATACACAAGCCCAGAAAAGACATACTGACAGCCACTGACCTTAAAACAATGGTTTAAGCCAGGGTGAAACTTGTCAAAAACACAAGGCAAAAAAAAAACCACCACCAAAGTTCAGATGAAGCTAGCACCGTTTTAGACAGCTACAGACTTCATGCATTAGTTTGTTTCCGAAAGGTTCAATCTAATAAATTCATTAAACTATGCCTATAAAATAAATTTATACTGAGTGTGTTCAATCAAGGTTTAAAGCTACAGCATAGCCCTGGGTGGGACAGTTTGCCAAAGGCTGAAATTCTATTTAATAGTTCTCTCTGAACTCACCAGAACTTACATATCTTTATCTACAAAACACGTATGAAAGTGTAAGAGGCTCAGCAAGCAGCAGTGTAGTACAGAAGTCCTCAGAGGATTACACAGATTTACTTGCTAAACCCCTAGTCAGTAGAGTTATGGCTTACATGTGTGTTTTCACAGTAGCTGCTACAGTGATTAAACAACAATGAACTTCCCAAGTATAATAATGGCTTCATAAAGTCCTTTGCTGCTTTTAATCTGTTCTGCCACGGTTCTCCTCCTGCTGGTCTGATCCCTCCTTCAGTAGCTTTTCAGAGGCTTCTCTGTACAGCTCCTCAGGGTTGTTTCCTCTATCACTTTTATAGTTATCTCTGGATAATGTCATATACAAATGAAATTATCTGAACAAAATTTCAAATTCCACTTGAAATCTCTTCTTCCTGTGAATCTACAAGGGCAAGTGGGTTCAGGCTGACATACCTGAACCACCTTTAAGACAGCTCCTTAAGCAGAAATTCAGTGATGATGATGTAGCACAAATTGGCCAACTAATTCATTTTAAGTTTCACTGTGTTTTTCCATAATCTTTCATGATACTTCAGTTGTTCCATCATTACTTCCATCACTCATAAATAATGCAGAGATATGTCTAAATATGCTACAATCTCATCTTCCATTATATTCAAATACATCCTGGCACACTTGCTGTCTTAGACCTTGAGCTCTTCATAATGTTGGGTTCTTGATGCATGTTTAGGTCTCTTGGTGTTATAGTGAGTGAAATTATGGGGCATAAGCCAAAATAACTAAAATTTTTCATTTAACCTATTTCAGTTTATTCCATTCTTTCAAGCATCATAACTTCATACTGTACTTTCATATCCTACACATGTAGCATACTGTGCCTCCAAAATTTTAATATATACATAGAACTATAAATATTTTCCTTTTTTTAACAACATTCTTAGCAATTTCACTTCACAAGGGATTTCCTGAGGGGAAGGGGAGTGGGGGAGCTTCTAAGCTTCTGGGGTTTTTTGTTGTTTTGTTTTTTTTTCCCGCCAGGTACTGTAGAAGAGATGGCTAGGAAGTCCAAAATACCTCTAACAAATATACATGAGCATAGCCTTAAACAAAAGGGAAAATAGCTTCTCTATGGTAGAAATGTTAACCTGGGGCTTCCATATGATACTGCAAAAAGTAGAGTAAATAAAATATCCCAAAAGGTAAGATATGCGTGGTAGGTTTAATCTTACAGATAGAGACTAGCTCAACTGAGCAAATAACCTATACTGAAATAGAAAACAAAAACTTCAAATAATTGGTTCTGCATCTATTATTCTAAAAGACCTAGTTTCAAAGCTAAAGAGACAAAACAATCTCTAAAAACTGTGAGTTCTAACATTCAAACTCTTGTACCATATTTATGAATTACTACCTTTTCTTTTGTACAGTAGTACAGCAAATACATATAGGTATGAGAAACTAAAACCTGCAAGTTATACATTAGACTTACACTGCGTATCTTTCAATAAAGAGATATTTAGAATAACATTGTTTCCTATCATCGTTATCATCTAGAGCCACATTTACAGGCTAGCAATATCTTTTTATGATGCTCTGATTTTAGAGTTGCTTTCATTTGTTCATCCCACTGAAATTAGAGTTAAAAATATTAATTTGCGCAGTCTGAGCTATGGAATGACTTCAACTAAACCAATTAGCATAACCTTCTCAGATGATCCATATTCATTTTGCACATTGGGGCAATACTTAATGGCAGTACTAGAACTGATGAAGCCTTAAGCTGTTTTTAGCGTTACATTTCATGAACCTGTGAATTCAGCAAATCCTACCGTTGCCACCTACAGCAAGCACTGTGTATAATGCTAAGTAACTGCTGTAAACTTCATTAAAGCCATCAAGGGATTTCTGTGCTTAGTCACAGCAAAGATTAGAAATAGCTTCACCAGTGTCCATGTAGCATCCTTCCTCAGCTGCAGGCTCCCCTTGGTTGGTGGAAGTAGAGCAGTTATGTCCTCAAGGAGGTGATGCACATAGGCCAAGGCCATGCATGGCAGCATGCCCAGCCAAGGCAACTACCCACAGGACACAAGCTTTGTATCCTCAGTCATAGCACATATCCCAGCAACCATCCAAAAGCAGCAGAGTCTAAGGTCCACTGCCCCATGACCTGCACAAATCCTTGTGTAGCATCACTTCAAGATGCTGCCTGGGCTTATACTCCTTATCATGTGACTCAGTGATCCCCAATCCGTGCTGGATATTGGGGAGGTAAGTACTTGCCAAAATTATCAGTGGTTCCTTTTGGAAAATCAGTTTTACTAACAATCTCATCCAGCATACATTAGGCCATGCAGGTCTACTACAGACAAGTGGGTTTGTGTGAAAACAAATGAGGAAGAAGCAATTGCATTTTTTATATTAAACTACCTTCCTCAGTGGTGCTAGAAACCAATTTGAGTGCCCATATGAAGTGCTGTATCCTCATTAAATAATAACCATGAATTACAACTTTAATAATTCTTTTTATTAATATAAATATTCTGATGAGCAATTCCTAAAAGGCTGCAATCATCCTATGATCCCTTTGCCTTCAAGCCACTAGATTAGAAACAGATGCCTAATAGTACTTCTTAGGATCAGAATTTTCCCTTGAGTAGCCTCTCACACACTTATCTTCCAGCCATCCATGGACATGCATTTGTTAACAGTAACCACTGGCTACAAACCTTATACAATATTTACACCTTTTAAAAATTAGTCATATTGCTTCTCCTTTACAATACTTCACACACAACTTCTTCAAATACTAACTTTTTAAAACTCTCAAGAAAATACAGCCTGGCCTCATAAATCCTTGTAGGGTCATTCAAAGTGAGAATATCCTTTACAAACTATTCAAATACACATAAGAGGTCACTGAGATAGTTCATTGTTCTTTTAATCCTTTCACATATGAAAAGACATAAATTCCTGTTAAATACATTAACTCACTCTTGTATATACATAGTCCAAAGACCATTACAGAAACCAACAACCTATCCAGGAGTCCCCAAGCCCTAATCCTGCTTCTATATCCTTCCAGACATTAGTGCTACAAAATGTGAACATAATTAACAGGCAAAAATACCTTTCCACTGGACATTGATGCCTGTGGCTTCTGAGACAAGTAGCACAAACAGCAGCTTTCCTCTTGGTGACTTTTAATTGGAATTATAATAAAGGCTTTACCACACTGAAGCACACTGACACTAGTTCAGCTCTGACTCTTTTAATGAAATTTCTTGGTGATCATTCTTGGGACTGACTGGAACACGAAGTTATTCTAGTAATAATTGTATTTTCTGTGATTTATAATTTTAAAAAAACTTTTATTCCACAAAAAAAAAGACCAAAAAACTGTAAGATTATAGAATATAGATAATATTGGATGATTTAGATCAGATTTTTACATATCCATTCCAGCAGCACCGAGCAACACCACTAACTATTTCCTAGATAAGTATCAAACATGTTCACTGTGCACCATTCCTCAAGACACATTTTACTCTTAACATAGAGCTCAAAATTCTTACAACATCTCAGCGCATTAATATCTTTGGATAAAAAAATTATCCCTTATCTCATAAGTGATTGTAACAACAAGTTACAATAAATTCAAACTGTACTTCATTCTTCTTTGAAAACCTCCTCATTTGTTTACCATTTTCATTCCAAGGAGGACATGCAGCAGACACTACATTAATATTTTGAAGGGCACACTTCATATTTCTTGCCTCAACCTGAATCCAAGAGGTAAAGAAAAAAAACTAACAACTTAATTGCTCTGTAAATTTTAGACTATGCATGTAAATGTCTTATATCATACAAATCAATCTATAGACTCTAAGTGATTTCATTGAAGTTGTTTGGGTTTTGTGGCATTTTGTTTTGCTGGCTTTTTTTTCTGAAGAGATTCTTTAAAGTTGCAGTTATATACATATGTCATTGGTTTGCATTCAATAAGCACTTGGGTCAAACATCATTTCATATCTTAGAAATTAAATCCTCTCAGTAAATGGATGGCTAATATCTGTCAACAGCAAGAGATGGAATTTATTAGATCCCTTTCTTTGGTGGCACAGTGAACCAAGTAATTGGTGCCAGTAACTCAAAACATGATTAATGCTATTGCCTCTGTACCATGCAGTCTTATAACTACTGCTGCAATTTCTGTTACTTTCCCCCACTCCTGTTGCTGGACTTCTTATTTCTGCATCAGAAATTTCCTTTAAAGTTTCCCTGACAGTTATTTCAATGAAGACAAACATGTAAGGGCTGAAATACACCACTCAAAGTTTTCCAGAACTAAGGAAGAAACTAGAATTGTAATCTATCCATGGTTCCACTAGCTATGTTTTAGTGCAAGTTATTATTTTTGCATCTAACATTCTTATGCTATGAACAAGATACATATCTAACAAGTCATTTTGATAGGACAGTTCCTCAAAATTGTTTTTGAAATAAAGATAAGCATTTTTAAAGCTTTCAGTCAGGCAAATATTGCTGCAAAAATTTTTGATCCAATGTATTTAAAGGGAGAAAGACTGTTCTAAACATAATTCCTACCTCGTTTTCTATTTCTGATTATCTAAATCCAGATCTCATGAATGCCATTAAATCCACACAGTTCACCAGTGTGTGATGTTTTGCAGCAGGTTAGGCATGATGGGGGAAGCAGTGCCCCTTCTGCATTGGCAGCAGTCAGTTGGGCTCTGAGTCTGCAGTAGTTCTCCTTTCTTATTCTGCAGGGAGAGCTAAGCAGGAGGCATGACACACAGCTTAAGCACAGTGCTGAGCAACTGGTAGGAGGGAAGCAAGTTTAAAAGCATGTTGTCTGTTTGCTTTTTGGGATGGCAAGTGTAAAACTGGTCTCAGCAGTACTGAAAGGCTCACACCTTACATCCCACAGAGTACTCCAGCATGTCTCAGGTTCATCACTTGGACATTACTGTAGCAAGGGAGGTTAAAAATAGCATACCAAACCAAAATAACATACACAGGAAGATTTGATTTGTAAAAAGTACGTTCAGAATTGATTTAAAAACTTCAGGACATAGTGGGTCAGATACTTGAACCATCTCAAAGTACAGAACAGTAAGTTAACTAAACCTGCCTTTAGTTCCCCTCTGAAAAGGGGAGGTTCTCTGGGCAGGGGGCAGGAGAATCCCATCTTTGGGGCAGGAGAGCTATGCTTGTGCAAGACAAATGGCCACCTAAACCAGCAACATCTCTGGCAGATTGTGCTGACTTTGGGAATCTTAGTATTATACTTTCAAGATTAGCCAGTTCAGGCTTGATAATTTGAGCATCTGTTGGCCTTATTCTTTTATCCAATTTCCAGTTCCCTCTCAAAGGTCATTCCTATGAATGGAAACATTACAAGTAAGAAGACAGTAAGTGACTTGCCCAGCATTGCTTTGGTAGATGCTCAAACACAAAGGATTTAGTTCTTCACTGCTACTCTGAAAATGACTAACCTCCCTTAAGAACTTAACTGGCACATTGAGAGCATATAAGAACAAAGACTAGAAACAAGTCCCACAGTGTGATTACCTTTTAAATGTTTTATTAGCATTTTGAATTTTTGAATATTTCCTGCTCTTACCAGTTGAAAAATTTGTCTTTCCATTTTTAAAATCTATTCTTTATGGATAAAAGGGCAAGTTTTAATCACATTGATTCAATCAAGCTTTGCTCTGAACTAAATGTCTTTTTTTTTAATGAGAAGATACTTTGATTTAGCAATATTAATATTTTAAAATGAACTTTGTCCATCGGAGCAGTTGTTGATCATCACATATAATCAGACCTCTAGATGAAAAATCTTTAAGAATTGATGTCAAAAATGAAGAATAAGCAGAGGAAGCCATTTTTCCTGATCATTAAAGATGCATGCATTATTATTATGGGTAACACTTTCATTAAATACCTTAAATAACTGCATTTTTTCCTTGGTTTGCTACCACGTATCACATCTTTCATACCCTCTTTAACTGTCCCTCATAGTAGCAGGGAGGCTTGCTCTTGACAGTTAGAACTCACAGCATCATCACTACCAAGTTTCATGCTCTCCACCCCATCCCTGCCATTCATTGAACTATGATCACCCATTTTAGAGAGGCTATAGGCTAAACCACAAGAGTGCTTAACATCTTTACAGCCTTTTCCAGTTTCCAGTCCTGTATGCAGAAGAGAAGTAAGAAGTTCTCTTGCAGTCACAAACAGATCCTGCCACACCACACCTACATCACACTTAACCTGGGGGTGTGCATTTAAAGATCCTTGCAACACACTTGCATGGCTGCTGTTAGAAAACAATAGTGAGTATCTGCTAGTGGAAGATCAGTAGGGTTAAAGACACATTAATGCAGATGACACAAGACTCATGTCTGACACACTAGCAGGCATGGTTTAAATGGAACCACAACTTCCATGGCAGATGAATTCTGAGTAAGGGGTGATGGGAGAACAAAACAAAATAAGCCCCAAGCCATTGTGCTGCATTCTGTTTCAGCTGTATCTGTGAAATTCTACCAAGTCATTTGGAAGCTGTTCAAATATGACTTGGAATAATGAAAAGCACAGCTTCATTTCAAAGCCAATATCTATTATCATTTTCCACAGGTCAGCACATTTAATGCTCTCAAAGTTGGAAGAAGCTTGAGCAGAATGTAATTTCTTTCCATGTGTTTTTAGACAAAATTGAGAAACATCCATCCCACCATACTCCCACCTCCATTTACTTTCTCACGTGGGATTCTGTGAAGTCAGAAAGGGAGAAAATGCTCTTTGTGGAGAAAAGAGCAGGAGGCAGGCAGGATAGGGACTGCAGAGCAAGTTCTTGTGCTGGCAAAAGTGCTCTGTCTTCCAGATGGTGGAAAAAGGGAGCTGATTGCATTCCTGTGGGAAGAACTGCATAGCCAAATAAGTGCCAGGTACTTCAAGTCTCTTGCTCGGTGCAATTATCCTGCCCCTCTTCAATTCCCTGTTGTTTAGTATAGAAGCTCTATTTTCAGGACAAATGGACTGTGTAGATGTTGGAAGAAAACATTCCACCTAGACCAAGACTAGCAGACATTTCTAAGAGCATAACTTAAGCACACAGAGTAATAGGCCTCACATCATCTGGCTAACATCAAAGAGCACTAAAAGACAGAAAGAGAACTCAAGGTAGCACTGAAGAGCCCAGTTCTCATAGCTGGACATTAAGCTTGCATCAAGTTCTCTATTTTCCTTTAAAAGTTTGAACTGCATGTAGCACTAGGTAGACAGATAAGGACTAATCATTTGAGGTTTACTATATCAAGGGTCTAAAGAGCCACTCCACAACTCCTATACTGGCACCACTTGAAAAACTGCCAAGTACATTAACAAAGCTTCAGTGTGAAACTTCAAAATCATCCCTTTAATCACATGCCACTCAAGCTCATACAATAGCATAATAAACATCAGACTGACCATTTCAGAGTGTCCACCACTACTCTGAAGTATGTCATTTACTGCAAAGATGCAGGAAAAACAAACCTCTTTCAGCAGAGCATTTCTAGAGAGTCAAAAAACCTGTAAATATAGTTAAATCCAAGCTTTTTCCTGGCAGAAAGAACCATCCCCACTGAGATCAGATGAGTGAGCTTTTGGAAGCAGGTATCAAGCTTCCATAATTCCCTTGACAACGTAACAAATGTTGCATAATCATGTGTGAAAACATCAACATCTTCATTCTGTATGCCTGAGAAAAATAAAATGCTTGTGCTATCATAATATCCTAGAAGTTTTTAAAGTATAGAGATCGATAAAACCACCCCCCTAAAAATGCAAAGTAGCACATTTTCCAAGATCCAGAGGACACCATCACATGCAGGATCTATCCCTACACAGACACTGGAAACCAAAGACCTGAGATGATGGAGTGACTCAGTTTTTAACAGTGAGCACATGAACTGAACTTGCACTTTCTACTGATTTGCCTAGTTGTGCCTCATTAGCTGCATTTCTTGTCATTTCATTCAAAAAGAAAAAAAAAGGCAGCTTGCTCATTACCAATGATGTACATATGATAGGCTTTTTATGCTGGTAGCTACATAATGAGTAAATATTTTCAGCAGTTATTAAATTTGCAATATAAGGTAAGTAAAAAAAACCCATTTTCCCCCTGACACGTTGCTTAGACATAGCAATGCTCTCTCAGCTATATAATACAAAAAGAAGCTTCTTTGTCTTAATCTGTAGTGATATTTCAAAAATGACTTTTACAGTACAGTAATTCCAGAAATGATGAGAAATGAAGACCACAAGTGACAACTGAGTACAGAGTTAAGCTGAGGTTCCTCCAGGGAGAGCACAGCTACCAGCATAAAAATATTCTGCTGAAAGAATCCAGGTGTCTTGAAATAGGTTGTACTTCTCCAGTTTACAGTATTTTCACTGTAAGAGCAAAAGGAAACCCAGATACACCTCTGAATGGACAAAAGAGATCTGAAGTGCCTACAATGAAGATAAAAGATCAGAGAGGTTGCTTATCTGAGGTGTGTTACTGCCCCAGCAAGAAGGTAAAAGCCACAGTAGATGCAACTGGAATATACAATGTACACACAGAAGTAGTACATGATGGGAGTCAAAGATAAATTTATAAAAAGCCCAGGACAACAGAACAACTTGTGAGATATCTCCTCAACATCATGTTCTTCATGATCATAACTATTACACTGTCTGTTCAAAGTCCCAGCTCTCATTGCAGGTGTATGAATTTTAACAATATACATCAGTGCCATCTGAACATAAGTTGATCTGAGAGACTCTCAGAGCCAGGAGACTCTTGGAAAAGAGAAATTAAAAGACATGAAGAAAGAAAAAGTTAGTCTTGTAGAGTTGAGGAGAAAAAAAAGATGTTTCCTTTCAGGTACTTGAGGGCAATTTTATTCCTTTCCCCTCTCTTTGCACATAAAAAAAGAAATACATGAAATAGGCTTAAGTTTGTCCTCCTTCTTCAGCAAATGATCCCAGTAACTCCAACTGGAAACCTGCCAGTAGCAGCAAAAAACATGAGACATAGCTGAACCCTACTTAAAGTCCAGAAAATAGCAGCAAAACATTGGACTCTATTGAAAGATTCGTAACTTATCAGAGACCAAAAGTTCAGCAACACTGTGATTATCTGTGTCATTCCAGACAAGAATCTGCATCCAAAATTCAAGTGTCGTTTGATTGACACATGGTTAGGTTTAAGCTAAACTTGGATCTACAGAAGATTTTACACTTCAGATTCAGCTAAACACCTTTAATAGCTCTTCCATGAGCATAACTATGCAATATTTTCTGAACATCTACCTTTCTTTCTAGATACTGCTAAAATATGCAGGGGCAGGACACATTTAAAGATCTTAAACACTCTGTAATTCGATAGGTCAAGACTTGCTCTTGTTACATCATCACAGCTCAGGAAATACCTTGAGGAAATCCGTGCAATTAATAACAAGGCTTCACTTGGGAAGACAAAAGAACAATCTAGACAATTATATCTAACACCCTGAAGTGTTATTATTCTACTTTCCCCCCTCCTCCTCAGAGACAGACAATATCTATTCATAACTTAACTAAAGCTTGGGACTTAAATCTTGATTTTTCATACTAGTGACAATCATATCTCAGTATCATTCTAGACAAAAAAAAAAATGATTTGGAGATTAACCATGTAAGATACCTACTGCTTTCAAATCCTACTGATAGCAGGCACTCTTCCCTTCCAGACAGGATTTTTGAACAACACTGTTTAATTTGTATGTCCTCCAAAATGCTTATTGGTTGTGTCTAGTAACCTATCTGAAGCTCTTCTGACAGATGGGTTAATCTTTCCAACTGCTAAATGAAACATACTATGTTAACATTCAAATCACAGGTATGTTCTCAGACCAGAACACTCTAATCTCAAATCTAAAGAGCCTCCACAACAACAAATGTGATTTTTATCTCTGATTTAATGGGTTGTGCTAGTATTTGCTTCCTCTGCAACAGAAATTCCATTTTCATGTGTTTAATTTGATGTAAAGGTATGAAAGTTATGTTAGCCTGCTCCTCTAACTAAAACTGTTGTATTTCAAACTGCAATTCATGAGGAGGTTAGGGGAGGACACCAAATGATCTAACCTGTCAGTCACAGATATTCTGAGATGCTTGATACTAATTAAGCATATCAGCTCTGATGCCAGACTTCTGCAAGACAAAGGGCTCCATCAAATTGATAAGACTCTGCTAAGCAGGGTTTAAAATTAATTCATAATTTCTTTTATGTTTGTCATGTTTTGTGAAAATGAACTGCCATTCAATTTTTCATAAGCTCTGCTGAAGGAGCTTCATTTCAGGCAGTGTGCTGACAGGCCTGGGTAGTTTTATGAACAAATTATGATTACACAGAGTGATCAAGCTCCAGATAATTGAAGCAGCAAACCAAACTATCCAGCACACAAAGATTAATGGATGTCCCCAAAGTCTCTTTGAATCTGCATAAGCTAGGATGTTTTTAGCTTCTTTTTGCATTTGGAATATTTTCAGTATGAATAATTTAAAAGAATTATCTAAAGGAACTTCCAATGAAGTTCATTCCATCCTAGACTTGCTACTGTTTGGAGACAAAACAGAATGAGCCTGTGGCTGTAGCCTGACATTCAGAGCACGTGCCTGGGAAAGGGCTATTTCAGCATCCTGTTTCTGATTGTAAAACTGAACAAGCTCCAAAGTCAAAACTTCATTCATTTATTTTTAAGGGTGCTGAATTCATTGTTCTCCAATAAACCAGCAGAGCTTTGAGAACACAGCACCTCCCCAAACTCCAGAGCCAGTGTGCCTAAAGCTTTAATGACAGAAAAATGGCATCATAAACTAGGTGAAAGAAAACCACACAACACCCAACATGCAGGCTAATGCCCAATATCAGAGCTGTTTAGGTTTAGGTAATTTGAGTTCTAGAGTTAATAGATACATCTCAGTGCAGAATATCAAGAATAATCCACAGGCTATTGTGAAGATACACTCAGCTTCTATGTCTAGACTACTGGCGAATATCAAGCCTGTGAATTAATTAATCACAGTGAAAACTAGTAAAACTCCCTGTCTTTAATATTAAAAATCTAAAGGCAAAACTCATTTCAAGCTGGCAAAGAAAGTGGAGAAACTCTTTGCTTTAGGCATTGGGGGGGAAAATAGCATTAAAATTGTCAGGGCAACAATGGATATATTTTACTATTATTAGGTAGAAAATTGAAGGTGCAGAACTCCTTCACCTGCTTTGTAATAGCTTGTTTAATAAAGGGAGAGCAGAATAATCGTTTTTCAACTTTAATATTGTTATAGAGAAAGAGAAAAATGGTGCCTGTGATCTAATGCTAAAAATCATTTTCCTGCTGGCTGTGAACAGCTATGTCTGTTTTGATAAATCTGTTGCTGCAGTAAACAAAAGAAAAACCTTTCTCTGTCACCTCATTAAGAGATTTGTGAGTGGTTTTTATTGATTAGCTCCTATTATAGCAATAATCCTCAATATGCTGCATGCTACATACAAGCACTGTTGTGTGTAAACAGCTCCCAGTGATTAGTGATCAATGAATAATTTCAGCCAGAGAGATAAATGTAATTGGATGAGAACATATTAAGAGCTACTTCATTTCATTCTCCTGATACTCAGAGGCGGGGAGGGGGGAACCACGTAGAGAGTTATCCTACCTTGTTAATTAGTATTTTCTTATGAATACAAACACTGGATTTATATTGGGCTTTAACTCTGAAATGTATCCCCTTATCATGGGTTAGGGTAGGGCTAGACAAGTGACACTAGAAAAGTCTCTGTCACTAGACAAGTGACAGAGGATCTCTATGAACCCCTCTCCTTCCCAAAGGGGGAGAGGAAGGGAATAAGGGAGAAGGACTTACAGATTGGAAAAGAAAGCAAAATGGCTTTAATGAAAATAATAAAATATATACAATATACACACCAAAAGCATTAACAAACCCAGCCCCTTGATGAGAATTGCTTCACTGTCACCACTGATGCTGTGGCAGACACCAGGGAAGTCCCAGACTAGACTCAAAAGCAGATGGGAACTAGATCCAGAAGCTAGATTTTGCAACTGGACTCAGGAACTAATAGGTCAGAATTGAAGGCAGAATGGACAGAGTCCCCCTTGGACACTGGCCACTGAAAAAGAGAGACTTGACCTTCATGATCCCTCACCTTTATACCGAATATGACACATATGGACTGGAATACCTAGCTGGTCAGCTGAGGAGTTCACTTGTCCTGTTTGCTCCTCCCCACAAGTGCAGCCTTTTAGTCTGCACCCCTCACACCATTTAGCAGTGGCCTCAGCCTGTAACATCAAGCCTTGGTACTCACTCTAAACATGGAGCATTATCACTGCTAGAAGCAGACACTGTCTGCCAAAACATGCTGTTAACTGCTCAAAGTGCAGGCACTTAGAAGAGACTGAGCTGAAAAATTAAATCACTGAGCAGAATTAGTTCTAACACAAACCAGGACACCCCTCAAATAAATTTTTATATAATCCAAACGAAGTCCTGCAGTGCTGGCTTTTACCCAAACTTTTAAAAGATTCCTAGTTATTAGTGTTGTATAATTTTCTGCTTTAGAGATGTACTGAACCATTTTACAGAGAATTGCTGTAAGATGTATACATTTAATAGCTGCAACAACTAGAGGTTTTCACACTGAACTGCAACATTAGAAGTGAAAAGGAGCTACAAATGCAGAGTGTTCAGGCCAAGTTGTTTCTCCAGAGCCCTGCCATGTGGCAGCAGCAGCCAGCCAGTTCTTTGCATGGACTGTCTGCAAGTAAACCACTTTTTTTTGATTCAGGGGTATGATAACTTTAGGAGGTGCTTTCCAGAATACTGATACGAAGTAACATTTCTAAAAAACCAGTGGGAGGCACATGGCTTTTTTCCTCTCCCACACCTGGTTTCCAAACAAAACACAGGTGGGGCAATACTAAGCAAAACACAACATTTTGCAGTTCTGTGAGAAGCCACAGAACATGACATTCAGTCTTTTAGCCAAGTGAGTGGTCAATCCCTTGCAATGGCTGGTCCAATTTTAGAATTGTGTTCTTTTGTATGGAAATAAAAGCACAGTACTACTGTCCAGGGGATACCCTCACTCTGATTTCTGTCTATTATTACAGGTATTTATCCCTATTTTTCCACTGTCACTCTACTCTGGTTTTAAGATTCGGTCTTTCTTTGCCTAGTTTTCCTTCCACTTTTAATGTAAATCACAATGCTATTAATGCCCCCCCCCCATGTTCTCAAACTATGTAACATTTACATTTCAGATCCAATGAAACAGAGCAGTAGTGTCACCAGCAGTCTTAACTGTCCTGAAATTAGCTTCAGCTGTAAATAAGACTATTCTTTGATGTTTGACTGCTTTTGACTACTCAGTCTCTGTGATGAATCCACAGGTGTACTTTATTCTTAGTCTTTCTCTTCCTTCAGGCTCAAAGATTGCATAAATTATTGAAAAAATTCACTGTGAAGTGAAAGAAGTGACTAGTATCCTTTCAGAAAAGCAGGTCCTCAAACCATATGATATACAGCTCTTGGGATATAAAATCTGATGTAAACTCACTGAAGCATTTATAAAGTTTTGATTTAAATCCAGGCTTTAGCAAGTTGGCTGTGGGAATGGTAACAAAGGTGACTAGTCCAAGAGGGATCTCCAAGAGAAAGTAAATGAGTTTTAAAAACTTACTTAGCTAGAGATATAACACCTCCTACGGCACACCCCAGAGTGCAGCAGCAAAGATTAGGCACAGCTACTGCAAAAAGATAATTATATTTAACAATTCTTATAAATAGGGCTGTGTCAGTGATGCAGGAAAGCAACATGAGAGAAAGGCAATGGTTGGCCTACCCACACGTGACTTTCACCCTGAAGATGAGATGGGCACCCTGCAAATACTGGGAGAACAAGTCTCCTTATTTTATGCACTGTAGGATAAGCCAATTTTTTTACCCTGCCTCTTCACAAAGCCCAGAGATCTGCATCTTCAAAGTGTTATCTCATCCTTTTGTGCTGTTCTCAACGTGCAGATGATGTGCTGTTATGATCTGAACCTAAGTGCCAGAACAGTCTAGATCAGCACATTCGGATTTGTTTCAGCAGGTCATTTATGGCATGCACTGATGCAACATTGCTAATTTCTCTTCCAATTAGACAGAGCTTGTAGCATTCTGCCACTTTCTTCCCCTGCAAAACTACTCCCGATTTTAAACCTTACCTGGCAAAGCACTGTTTTAAGTGCTGACTTCTGGCAACATTCACTTCAGTATTCCTTGCCAACATCACACCTCTATCATGGAACAACTGACAATCACAAGACTTTTTGATACCATTCTAGGGCTTGTGTACCTTAATCAGCTGAGAAGATCAGCCTGCACAAATTAACATTTTCATTTCTGAATTGTAAATCCTCTCAACTTGAAAATCAGAAGCCTAAATCAGCCACTTTGAAGTTCTAATTGTGAATCATTGTATTCTATTGCTGTATACTTTGTAAACTGCTGCAGATAAAAGCCTTGCCTTTCATTTACAAATGCTTAGAAAAGTAAATTCCTTATTAGCTACAGCATGTAAAGTTTAGCAAGTGCATTATTATAGTCACCTAATTGTTCTTTGAACTAGTAAGTACCCATTTCTCTTTCCAACTGTTAAATTTCTAGACTGCCCAAATATCCTACTGTATACAGCAGTTTATATAACGCTTTAATTATTTGTGCAAAGGTCCAGACTAAGTTCTCAAGCCTTTAGATTTCTCGCTTAATCTAAACAAGAGATTATTCACAAGGTAACAATTTGGGTAAATAAGAACATCAGTAAAAAAATAACAGTAAAAAAGTCAATAAAAATATATAGGTAGTTCCAAAATATATTGTCATTCTATCACCTACATAACATATGATGGTAATAATGCTGAAATAGGAGTACCAGTTTCACTGATAACTGCACTAAAGAGAGAAGTGTTCCTCTCAAGGCTCTAACATTATTACAAGAATGGCATTACAGAGTTAGGAACATGCCATAAGGCCTGCAGGAATGAGAGAGGCAACACACTAATTCCTGATGGCTACAGGATGTTATTACACTGTAAAGGTCATTTGTTCAATTTTGTGATACATCTTCAGCTGAGAATGGCAATTTAGAGACTTTAGCTAAAATGCTACCATCAACAAATAAGCTACAATGACAGTTCTGTGGTAAACAAATCAATGACCAGAAGAACACTTCACAAATGAGTAATATTCTTTTTGAGAGACAGGGAAATAGATGATGGCTACTACCTGAATTAATTTATTCTAATAATCACAACAGCTGTGATTCTGTATTTGGAAATGATAGTGTCAGACTTCCAAAGGGCAGTAGAAACTGAGACAGTAATTTTGAGCATGGACAGCATCTGTAACTGCATACATCTCACTGTATGTATTCTCATGGCTTCCCCCTTGCGCTCTTTAGGTTTTTTTGAGGGAGATATAAATAGAAACAAAGAGAATTTGACATATCATGCATAACATTCAAAGGTACAGAAGCTTGTTTTGCAAAGGTTTGCAGGATGTGTATTTAGCAATGTTAATTTTCACAGAATACTAAGAGACTAAAACAGAAAAAATTTAGAGAAAGTTTACAGAAATTTGAGATCAGTTCTAATATTTAGATATTATTCTGGATAAAGAAGGATAGCACATCAGTGCAGAGTTGCTATATGACATTTCAGAGCCTGGCACCATCAGATCTCAAGAAAGGTATTTTGATAATCCCTACTAGGAGCTACTCCTCCACTGCCTCAGGTCTTCCTCCTACCCCTTTCATGCTGCTTTTGAGAGCTACTGCAGCCACGAGACCTCTGCCTGGGCACTGGCAACAAGAATAGCAAAAACTGCCATCAGGGATTTGTTGCATGTGCCCTTAGTTTGCAGACCTCCTGCCCTCCCCTTGTCATGGCTCAGGCAGCAAAACAGTAAATGAGTTTTAAATAGAAGCTGAACTTGTTTCTCTTCATGGTGACATTAACATATGTCTTTTGAGTTTGGTGGAGATTTGAGGGGTCCAGGCCCACCATTACAACAGGACCTTTCTGAGTGCACTTGCATTACCAATACTATGGTACTACCTCTTGATATGACCCAGATTTAGTNCCCCCCCGTTTTCCTAGAAAACTTCCACCTTTGTATTCTTCTTTCTCTAGTAGCTATTTTTAAAAGAACAGAGTAAATTCAGTACCAAACACTTTACTGAAATATTGTCCATAATGAATCCTTTATGAAAAAAGCTTTACTTTTAAAATCAAGAATAAAATAATTTTGCTTTACAGCATATAACTAGGTGTACTTACAATTTTTAATTATTTAAGAAGCTGCCTTTGCTGAAGAGTTACATGGTATGCAAAATTATTTACTTACAGTTTGTGTCCAAAAAAAGGGGCAGGAATGGCTTAATATACACTAAACCCTGTATGTTATTGATTTAGTTAAATGAGCATTTTCTTTACTATTTTCAGATATAGCTAGATAAAATATGTATATGATTTATCTGAACACAGACTGAACAAGGCACAAAAGCATTGGGAAAGGACTTAACTGAACACTACAGCAATGCTAACTCCACAGCATGTTAGAGGAAACACTGATTCCACCTGTCCTTTCAACAGACAGCTTGCCATTTGAGTCAAGCAGGGTAAAAGAACTCAGTTTAACCAAGGATACACCACACATTTGTCCAAAAATACTTACTTCAAGATTCAGCTCCCTCACACTATCCTTTCACAAGTGGGGTGAGAACATCCATAAGGGTTTACTTGAGGAGCTGCTCTGACACCTATTCTGTCTGCTTCTCAAGAGACATTAGCTGTAATTTAGGAGAGGCAGCTATGAAAAAGCTTAATGTCACATTGTGTTAGAAAGATTGCCCTTTTTATCTCTTTTCAGGTTATTGCACTCACAATGGAGCAGGAGATTTCTCAGCTTGGAGACCTTCTGGAACACAAAATGCAGCAGGAAAAGCACAGGAGGCACCATTAGCCCAAGGCAATGGGATTCCCAGGACAAGCAGAAAGCAGAACTACTATCAGCTCTTGGGGGACAGAGGAGTGTGTTTGCCTGAGAATCCAAATTTTGCACAGGTTCTCCAATCCACAGAACCACTGAAAACTTCTGGACTAGAGAAAGCAACAGCAGGAGGAAAGATGTCCTCATTCAAGGGCACAGTGGGCAGGAAAGAAATTCAGTTCTCTAATCTTTCATTTGAATCTGTCTCATCCTGCAGATCAGAGCCCTCCCTATTTCAAAAGCTACCCTGTTCTAACAAAACCAAACTCTAGAGATTAGAAGCCCAGTAGTATATGTCAGCATCCTTATTTTAAGGGAACAGTGCTGGCAGTTACATTGCAGAGCCATGGTTAACTCAGGAGCCTGTCAAAGCTTTCAGAAATGCCATCTGGTTAAAGATGTAGCATATCCTGAGATGCAGTAAATACATTATACCTATATAACCACTTCCGACAAATACTGGAGCACATTTGCTCCAATCTTACAGTTGGCTTTAAGACAACAACAGCCCCAGGTGGCTTGGGCTCATTTCCTTTCCATTGGACACACAGTCAGATTGGGGCCACTAAGCTCCTAACCTGAGTTCCTCAGAGCATCTCAAACTAGCTAGGATGAACACCAACTGTCACTGACTTGGAGGGAACTGTGCAGGAGCAATTCAACTCACATGAGCATTTCCCTCCCTCATTTCATACTGGCCAGCCACAGGCTCACTCATAGAATGGAGCATCCTCAGTAGGTAACACTCTTGTGCTGGAAAGCAATGGGGTGAAGAGATGCTATTACTGACATGTGAAGGAAATGCACAATCAAAGTCACTTCCATCTGCAATGGAGCTTATTTTATTCATCCTTTTCTTCAACTGCTATTTCTGAGGATCTTAAAAATTACAAAGTAGTAAAAGAAAAACTGCTGTTTTCTTTGTGTGGAAAACCTTGCAGTTTCTGAATCATGACCTACACAATACTTATTTTTCTTGATGTAAAGAAGTAAAAATCTTGATATCTTAATGCCATGTGGCAGTACACACGTGTCCAGGGAGGCAGACACTCTACTGTTTTTCCATCAAAAGCTATTGTGGCTTCCCTAGCTGTGGGACAAGGCATTGCAGCGCCATTAACTTTACAGTGCTTTTACTCTGTCTTTTAATATCAAAAAAAAGCAAGTCATAAACTTTACCCTACTTAGCCTATCTCTTTCCTATCCTGTTTTCGAACATGTCTGAAAGCTTCTCAACTACTTTTATTCCATTACCTTAAGCACTTAAATTTCATTTTCAGTAAGGCACTGCTTAATGAATATTTATGAGTAGATCCTGCAGTGTTCACTGAAACTGGAGACTTCCCTTCACAGCAGGCTACAGATTTACATTTTGCTTTTTATTACTAAAATGTTAGCCACACAAATTGATGTCACTTAGAAAATAAGATGACAGTTCTTCCTGCAAATCTAGCACCTTCATCCGAGTAACTTCACGTATCATATTATTCTTTGGCTCAGGAGAAAGATAAATTATATTTTTGATATGCAATATTTAATTAAAAAATACATAATTATAAAACTTCCAGCAGCTACAATTTACACACAGCAGCCTCAAGTCAGCAAACCACCGTGAGTAGGCTCCCTGAAGTCACCAAGATCACTGGCGTGAATAAAATCACTTGCATAAGCAATCACAAGACAGAACTTCATCGCAACCATACACACCCTGATAAACAGCAATCTCAGCTCTGGGGTTTCTTCTTCAGCAGGCACTGATTAAAGGCTGGTGATCTCAGCCATGGTCAGGATCAGGAGCAGCCCTGCAGGGCCATCTTGTCAATATTTTTTCCCCAGGTTGAGAGATGCCAAACTTTTCTCCCAGGTCACAATGGCCACTTAAAGAAGTTACTCCATTGCAATACACATGGAAAACTAAACGCCCTCTGTATCCCTCTCTAACAACTTCAACTTTGCAACTGCAAAAACAGGGGTAAGCAGATCTAGTTTTAAACACACAACTACCCATTTTCAGGCAATACAGAGTGCATTTAGTTCCTTAACAGATAAGTAACCCAAACATTTCACATATAGTTCTGTAACTAACCGGTAAATAAGCAACAAGCTTTTCTCCATAACCAGAGACAGTCCAAGAAGAACTTAAACAAGATCAATTCAATTCAAGTAGAGCAGCCCAGGAAGTGGTGACAAAAAAAAAATTAAATTAAAAAAATTAGACTCTGGTGTTCCTCAATTTCCTTAATTTTTTTGTTAAATTGGGTTTCTTTGGTTTTTTTCTTTAGAGTAGCAAGAGATGTGAAAAACATTTCAAAACTTCTATGGTGTCAAACAGAGTTTCAGACTTTGTAGTCTTTGTTTAGGAGTGTTTTTTCCCTCTGAGTGAAATCATCCCTATAGGCTATGAACAAGTTGTGGCTCCCTGTAATACAGGGTTTCTAGAGCAGATGTTATAAATATGCTTTTATTTATTTATTTAGACAACCTTAGCTGTCATAAACCACATACATATAAACAGCTTTTCTGAAGGGGAAGATACGCATCATACACTTGAAGTTTCAGTGTGTAAGAGGCAGCACATTGTATAACCTGCTGGGTAGAAAGTTCACAGAAGTAAGAGTACAGAATTTTCACAAGAAATAAAAAACAATTGGGCATTGTCATTTATTAGTTCTAGAAATATTTCTGATGCAAATGCTAAAATATAATCTTTCAAATTGCAATCAGCATTCGGTTGATAAGCTCACGGTGCAGAATAGCTTAACCCTTGCTACTTCAGTGTTTTCTATCATACAGGGAAGGCTTTCCTTTCTATTTTTAAAGCTAAGACTAAAGAGGAATCTCTTTTCCCAGTTCAGCAGTTGGACCCTGCAGACCACATCATTCCCTTGACTGTGTGTATCAGGACTTCACGATACCTGTGCTAACTGCAATAACTAGTTGTAGTTATCTATGGAAAAGTGATAAGCTTCAGCATTACAGTTGCAACTGAACAGCTAAAGCAGACTACTCCTAATTGGTTGGGGATTTTTTTTATTAAAACGTACTCTTCCTTCCCAATGCAAGATACACCAATTTGTACATGAACATTGATTTGTCCCTTTGATGATGACTTAAATAGCAAACACTCAGACAAGTGAATCGCAGCATGTCACTTGAGCCAGAGAGGAATTGGCTATGTGCCTATTCTTACCTTATGATTAATCCAAAGCAAAA
This sequence comes from Bucco capensis, assembly GCA_013396975.1. Taxonomy (NCBI): domain Eukaryota; kingdom Metazoa; phylum Chordata; class Aves; order Piciformes; family Bucconidae; genus Bucco; species Bucco capensis. The sequence goes on along the minus strand of VWZO01001387.1, from coordinate 402,481 downwards.
TGAACATGCATGAGAATCAGGAGATGAAAGTCATCAGAGCTATCAAAACATTGGCCAATGTGACTTCTGATAAGCTTAACAGATGTAATGGACAAAGGAACCGCAGGCCATCAATACCACTAAAACTAGAACTACACTTGGACATTAAGGTCTATGTTAAAGAAGCAAATAACCCCAAACCCTCTATTTCACTTTGAACCACCTTTATGGCTTCATGTCTGAAGGTAGTGTTTTCACATTATCACTACTTTCCTTGTGCTTTCCTGTCATTGAGTTACCTCTCAAATTTAGCATAGTGAACAAAGCCGTATCAATGCCATTGCTACCAAAATCATACACACAAAGCCAAGTGTTGGGTCTTACAGCACAATCTCTCTGCAATACATTCTAGTTTTCAAGTTATCTAGGTTGGATTTTCTGTAGAATAAAAGCTTTTTATGTACAGGAAGCATAAGAACTACGCAAGAAATGCGAGTTCCTTACATATGCTCTTAATGAGGGTGTTAGCAGACATTTAGCTCCTGAACAAAATGGTACTTCTTCAATACTTAAAATCAGGTACAACATCTTACTGATCAAGACTACAAGATGCTGCAGAAAGGACACAAAAGAATAAGACTGCAAAATTACTTAGAGGTATGTTATGACAGACTTCTTCCACATAATTAGAATGACAGAAATAACAAAAAAAGCCAAAGAAAATACACCAGAGGTTTGTATTAATATACAGGCTTACAGCATTGATCTTCTGCAACGAACAGATGGAGAGATTAAAATGGTATTGTTACACCTCAGGTCTGAAAGTAGCACAGCATGAGATACTACAGGATTTTCCAGGGAACATTGTTAACAAAAAGAATTTCAATGGGAATTCTGCAGATAAACACACGGCAAAACTGAACATAAAGCATTGTACATGTCCTGTTCCTCCTTGTTGAAATTCAAGAAGCCAAACAGCCTACATAGAACAAACTCTGATTTTTCAATCCAAATCAGCCTCACCTGGAGATGCACAGCTGTCATCCACACTTGCATCTTAACAGCCTGCCTGGGAGAGCCTGGCAAGATGTTTGAACAATTACTACAGTTACATTTCACTTTGTCCTTCTGCCAGATTTGCACTTCTTTCATTCATGAGCCTTCTGCAAGAATAACTAATTCCTTGCCAAATCACTTATGTCCATTCAAAGGTTCATGAAAATCAGACACCCTAGCAAAGATAAAAAGCTCTCAATAAAAGCTAAGGCATTTATTTGCATCAGGTAAGAACAAACAGAAGATTCCTGAGATTTCCACTTCAGTAGTAGCTCTCTTTTCCTGTATAATATTAGAATGGAATAAAAAGTAAATATAAAATAAATCCAGCAATAATTTCTATAAAAGGTATGCACCACCAGTAAAAAGAAAAGGTATTTTGCCATTTATAAATGTTTATTAACATCCATCTTTACTAACATGCATGTTGAGGTAACTGAAATATAAATCAGACTTGCCCAGAGAGTACAACAGCCTGGAAATGACCATGCTGTTGTGCTTGCTAAGCCTGGAGAAGAGAAGACTTCGGGGGGACCTAATAGTGACTTTCCAGTACTTAAAGGGAACTTATAAGAAGGCTGCAGAGGGCCTGTTTGCAAAGGCCTGCAGCGAAAGGACAAGGGGCAATGGTTTTAAACTGGAGAGGAGGAGATTTAAATTGGACATTAGGAAGAAGTTCCTCACCACAAGGGTGGTGGAACACTGGCACAGGTTGCCCAGGGAGGTGGTTGAGGCCCCATCCCTGGAGGCATTCAAGGCGAGGCTTGCCAGGGCTCTGGGCAACCTGATCTAGTTGGGGATGTCCCTGCTCACTGCAGGGGGGTTGGACTAGATGACCTCCAGAGGTCCCTTCCACCCCTAACGATTCCATGATTCCATGATTCCATGATTCCATGAGGTAAATTGTGCCACATTAGCTTTTATGTATCCTTCTTCTTGGAAAATTAATGTCACCTTTACTGGGTTTTGTGTATCTCATATAGAGAAGCAAAAAACAGGGTTGATGAGAGTCTGGTCATATAAAACTCTCTTACAGCGCAAACCAAACTGAATTCAGGTCAGAGAGTTGGATGAGAACAAACAGGATTTTGCTCTAAATCTAAACAATCAGCTGTTGATTTCTACTGTAATTAGAAAATAGAAGGCTTGTATATAGTACTGTAGGTATGGATGTCAAACTCTTGATAGATGGAGAACAAATAGTTTTCAGATGGCAGTGATATCCCCTGGGTTTTCAGGAATAACAATGTATTTTCCCCCTTCCCAATAAATGATGTAAAGACCAAACTTAGCTTCCTTATTCACATTCAGCTATGCGTTCCTCAAACCAAAGTCCACTGCAGTAAATAGATGCAAGTAATAAGGGTCTCAGAGTCCATCTGACAGAGATAAATTCAAGTTACTATGCTGGTTAACAGAATTGTTTGGTGCTTATAAATAAGTATTTTTCCCCAAACAGAAAATATGAAGGCAACAAGTAGCCAAAGATAACAATATCATCTTCTTTCCTTAATCAGGATCATTGTACCATGTTAAAGATTACTAGAAGAGAAGAGAAGCCAATTATAAACACATACTGTCAGCAAGCCTGTATTAAGCATCTTCTTGTGATAAGGAGAAAAAAAAAAAAATCTTTTTTCAGTACACCACTCTCTAGACATTTGATTTAACAGATTACACTATTAAGTCCTGTTACCAAAGAGCTATCTTCCAGTCAGCTAGTTTCCTCTCACACTACAAACACCCAATATTTGCATTGCACAGAGGTGTATTTCCTCTTGTGACAACTCCCCATGAAATATCTTCAAGTCCTCTTGTGCATTTCACTACGCTTTTTACACCAAAACATGTCCAAAGAGCTTGAATACATCTCTAACAACTCTGCTGGGGTTCCTGGTTCCTTGTTAAAACTGGAACAGAATCATGTTTCTCCCTCAGGCACTGCCTTAAAAAAAACTTTAGGCCATACGTTCTTGAATTATTTATCAGAAGTTATTATGCAAACAAGGATTAAATAATTCTCTTTGAGCTGCTTGTGGTAAGCACAGCAGCTAGAGGCATATTGCATGTGTGATATCTACGTTTTATCCAGCCTTCCTGGCAAACAAATTGCCTTTTGCTAGAAAGATGCAAGACTTGATTTCCCCTTTTGCTCACACTGGTGTACATGAGAGAAACCTCCTCAGAGTTTGATGGAATTACATCAGCATAACACTGGGTAAGTGAATCAAGGCCACTACTTGTTTCCAAATTCTTTTAATTAACAAGTACTGGACAACACTAGTGCAGGCTTAGACTTTATTCTGCCCTCTTGCTCAATTCATCTGGTGTTTCCTTAAAAATATCTCATCTGTTAATGAATAAAGGAAATAACAACCATAGAATAATTTCAACTTTTCAAAAAGCTGTCATCAACCATATGCAATAGGTGCAATCCTCAGTATTTTCCAGAATAGGCATGACTTTCTAAATAGTCTTTAAAACAGTATTTGTAATCTATATATACTTAAGCAACTGCTGTTGCTTCTGTATGATCTTAGTTCAAGAATGTTACCAGCCTGCTTAAAAATGTGGATTTGCACAGTTATGTAATAAGTAATTATTAAAAAAAGAAAATTTCTGAGCTGTGCCTGAATGGGCTATGTAGCAGAAAATAGCTGGACAAAGAAAAAACAACTACTGTTGCTGCTTAGGATAAGTACTACCTTATTTTTGCTCTTTTGTTCTACATGCCAGCTTAAAGAGCATATGTGAAATGCCCGTTCCCTTTAGTAAACTCCCAAAGAGGACAGATTGCTTTGTTCGTTACTCAAAATTGACTTATTTACAGATGCACACAAGTGGACATAAACATGCACACAGGAGGTTTTCAGTTTCTTAGCATGGCAAGGCAAAAATTCCATCTGCTACTATTAAAGAAAGGGATACTGAAAAGCTAACTACAGATTTCCAGCAAAAGCAACTTGTCCATGCCACAAGACTTTGAAGGCTGTACCTTTCTAAATATTTAGGCAAGGTGCATCATCCAAGGTGCAATATACATTGATTTGCGGTCAGATCCAAGATTAATTGAACTTTTGCCACCTGATCCCAAAAACTGAATGAAGAGAAAGCACTGATTACCTTACTCTGGGGGCAGGAACTCTGGTTCTTCTGTGCCAAATTGTTCCATCTCAACAAGTAAGCCACAAGCTCCTGTCTGTTGCCAGCATTACTTTTTTATTTTGTCCAATGGCCTCTTAACCCAAAGTAACAAGAGTCAACTCAGATTGAAACTCCCTCAGGTAATTCCTAGGTAAAGGCCTTAGCTACTAAAGGAAGCTGCTCTTCCTTACCTTCTTCTAGGCTCACATAAGAGATTTCATACCTGTTCACAGCCCCTGAGTCTCTCACACTGCAGCTACAACAGCCCAGCAGACCACTACAACATCAGATGGCAACCGAGAAGGGCAAAAACTGGGGTACATTCAGGAAATCTATGTGGTGCTGCCCTCAAACTGAATTCCTTAGACTGTGGAGGCTGATCAACCACTGTCCTGAACCTCCTAGGCAGCTTCTCTGGCCACCACCAGCCCCTTAACAACGGCTTCTTAGCAGATCAGGCTTCAGATGCTGCACAGGCAAAGTCCTCCTGGCAGCCCTGAATCAAGCAGCTGTGCTTCTAAGGCAGGTGGAGGTTCAGAATCACCTTCCTGGCTTAAGATATTTCAGTGGCTAATTCTGGAACTCTCCCCTGGGTGAATCTAGCCCCAAGCAAATAAGTGACTAACAGCTAAAGCCACTGGAACTTCTTAATTAATGTCAATGGGTACAGAATGAAGTCCTTAAAGAAGTTAATTAAAATTGAGGGGTTTGGTGCAATATAAAGATGAATAATGTGCTTCATGTATTAAGGCAGAATTAAAATTATTAATACAGAATTAAAAAGAAACCCCCAAACAGTAGCTCCAACATTGTTCAGGAATATTACAAAACTCCAAAGGAGAAAGAATAAGAATCTGGTATGCTCTTTGCTGCATATTAACCATAAATAATCAAATGAAAATAGCGTCAGAAAAAAAGTTTTAGGCTAACAGGATTACATGAGGAGAAACAGTTTAAAAGATCTTTTACAGTTCAGGCCAAAAAACCTTTACTCTGATTTGGGTTTAACATAGCAAATCAAACGAAACCGCAGTCAGCTGAGACGCACAAACCAGAGCAAGTAAAGAGCTCCATTACCAGGGGCCACATCTGCTGCCAGCGCCACTGAACCTGCCACCAGTGCATCACTGAACACACAGCATCTGCCTTCTGCTGGAACTCTACAAGAAACATCAGAAGCAACATTTCTTTTTTTATTCTGTCCTTGAAAATTAATACTCAGAGACTGTGACACACAGGCTAGTCTTGCCAGATATTAAGTGCCCTCTTTTCCTACGCACTAAGTGCCTCTCAGAACCAAGACAGGAATCAAAATAAAGCACACAATCAGATGCTATTCAAGTAGATTATTTTCTTTTCCCATATTTAAGTTGTTGACAGACAGATGCAGAAGTCTGCATCTCCTCACACCTCATTAAATTTCATATTTGGCAGCTTAAATTTAAAAAGTCCCAGAAGATTAACACTGTTGTTAGACTTTGTTTTAGGAAGGGGGGCAAAAGCATCACGTGTTCTGGAGTTTCTCAGTCCTGGATGAATAAGGATTTTTTTTTTTAAAGTGTTGTTTAAGCACCAAGTATTCACAGTTTATAGGCTCTGATCATAGGATCTGACACCCTTGGTTGCCAAGCTGAGGAACACATGACAGAAGGGTGAATAAACAGGAGATCTCATTGTCCTGGAGACAGTGGAGGGGCTCCTGTGGGGACCAGGGAGGCTCTCATCATTTGGTCTGACAGGCTTTCTGGGCCTTGCTCTCTCTCCCCCCAGTACTGTAGGGAGATAAATGCCTCCCCAGGTGCTGGATCAGGGGTTAACAAAGCTTTGGGAAGGCTGGTATCCACATAGACAGGTTTTTGAGTAGTCTGAGGAGCTGTGGGTCCTCTACAGCAGTGGTTAATGGGGATTTGTTTTAGGTCTAGTTACTTCTGTGCTGGCTGATAATTGAGATAAACTGCTAGACTTAGAGCTGGGTGGGGGCAGGAAAGAGTACTGATGGCTGTGCTGTAATGGCCCAAACAATTATTTCTTCTAGACTAATGCCTTTCTGCTGTGTTGTTTAGGATAATGCTCATAAAAGTCACAGAATTTCCTCTTAATTTGGGCTTCTGTTTTTGTAAGGGAAGCCTTTTTCATTATTCTTCATAGCTGAAGCTTTTTTTAATGTAAACAACAATACATTAACCCAGAGACAGCATGAGATAACCTTCCTATTCCAGTTGCAAGCTTTCTAGAAGACTACTGTTCCCAGAATAAAAGAAACGAATCTATTTATTCCTCTGGTATTTTACTCCCATGTTAACTAATATCCATTTCATTGGATCCTGCAGCATACCAAGTAATTTATACACCCACTAGCTCATTAGACCTTTGGAGCATTTCTGCCTCTAAGACCTGAGGTGCACCTGGGAATTGTTATGTCTTTCATAGAGGGAGCAGCAAAATCTGTCAGACCAGACACACAATTCTGTGATAAAACCCAATTTCTCCTTATCAGCCAAGTTATGCAAGCTCTGAGGAAGACAGGAGGTTCTCTGAACCCAGTGGTTTCATCTCTGAAGCAAATGGTTCATCAGTTTTAGAGCCAAATCCAGTATATACTGGTGGGAGTAATTTTGAAAGATAGGGAAGCTTCCCTGTGTGTGCTTTTCCCTCATACATATGTAGGTATGTGATCATTTGAATTGGCAAGCTGAAGGCACAAAAATGCAATATTAGTCATAAAAGCAAAAGAACTCTACCTCAAGTGAAACAAATTGGTTTTTCCCTCATGTGAGGTTAAAATTGCCACTACTGCTGTGGCATCCAGAAGCAGTGTCTCTTCACACCAGACCATTTAAAAAAGAAGTCTTAATTAATACTTCTGAGATTTGTTTGGGAATCCTAAGGCTTGAAGTACTTCATGCATGTCTCAGACATTTAAGGAAGTACACAGACAAGTCCTACCAGGTGACCTGCACATGCTAAGTTTTAGTAACCAAAAGATACAATACTAGAAGTTAGTTATTAAACAGCTACACAGCTTTTAGGACTCATGTTCCAAATATGTACTGCGCTTACCATAAAAAGAAAAGGCATAGGGTTTTTTAGAGATGAAACTGAAACTTGGCAAGTTAAGTCACATTTCATTCATCACATAGTATATGTTAACCAGAAGTAAAAAGTGCTGGATTACCTGGATGTATGACTCCTGTGGTCAGTCCATGTTTCTATTATGAAGCCATTTGCCAAGCCTTGTGAAATACTCAGATCTAGATGGTGTCTGATGTTGTGGACTAATTCTATTTTTATTCAACCCTTGTTTTTAAAAATGCATTTCTATAAAATCCATGCTCACTTTTACACAAATTAGCTACAACACCGTTTTGAGACAACTCAAATTAGTTGCCAGACCAGTTGTGCTCACAGTCATTAGAAAATTTCTTCTGATGTTAAAGAAGTTTCTTTGGTCCTGGCTTTACAAAGAATGATTTAGGAATTGAGGAATGCCTATGGTCGTGACTGCAAATGGTCATGATCTGAGCCACCCCCTGGATAACCTTTTCATCTCCTTCCTCCCACCTTTCCCTCCAGTGAATCCCATTCTTTTTCTCCTATCCTGGCCACATCACCTCTGCTTGCAGTCTCCCCTTTTCCACCCTGCTTACCACTCCTTATGCATCCTCTCTTTGTAGCAAAGCTCTTGAAAGTATCAAAACATCTGGGAGATAGATCTATACATTATTTGTAAGTTGCACAGAAGCTGGAAGCTGGTATTCTTCTGGCTGAGCTGCATCTGTCAAACTGGGTTAATGTTTTCAGAAGGGATCCAGCCTTTTGGAACAGATGCAGAGCATCTTCTTAGCTGTGAAGGCCAGCGACACAGAACACAACAACTTCTGCAGACAACAGATGTAAAGACCATTTTGAATCCTGGGAGAGCAAGGGGCAAGGAGTTTTTTCACACCACTTCCTTATTGTGGCAGGAACTGCATTGCTTTCAACTCCACTCAGGAGGTTATGCTGTTTAACTTCATATAATTGTCAAAGTGTCCTATAAATCCTCTAACCAACATCTTAGTGCTTTGCAGTCATCAATCTCACCCTCCTCAGATGTGCCTATCCCACAAATACAATCCAGTACAGTAAAACAAAAGATGAAAATGGGGAAAATATACAAGACTAGTCTCATCCACTTAACTTCATTTTATCCTTGCCAGAGCTGGGGTTGGACTAGATGATCTTCCTAGGTCCCTTCCAACCTCTAACATTCTGTGATTCTGTAATACAGGATGTAATTGTCCCAGAAAGAAATCCCAAATCTCAGTTTAACAGGGTAGTGTAATTTCTAGGTGATACTGGGATGGTTGTAGACACTTTTGTAGCAGCTCTGTCAGACACGATGACAATCACAGAGGAAAAATGAGCAACAAAGCAATGCATAGCCCTGGAAAAATCAGCTCTGCTTGTGTCAAATGAGGGTTGAGGTGAACAGGGCAAAGACATCCATGAGATTGCAAGAATCCCTTTGCAAAAGCAGCTTCCCTTTGAGCCTCTGCAGCAGCCAGCTCAGTTCCCTAGCCTTTTCCATGAGAGAAGGGGATGATGAAGTGGGGCTTCTCACCCTCACACAAGCAAAAATAGCTCCACCTGCTCTGGTGAAACAGTGACTTAGTTCACCCAGAGATTCTGCTTTACTGCAAGCGTTTAAACCCCTCAGCTCACCTTTCCATTTGGATCTGGATATTCCAAGGAGCGAGACTACAGTTGTAGACTACTGTGGACATTTAATGGCATAACTGAGAATTATATGATCAGTTCTCAAAGATTACTTGCTCTTTGAGCAATCTGTTTAGTGGAAGCATGACTCCACACCTTCGTCTGTGTGACAGATTCTAGCCCTTGGCTCCCTGGTAATGGAGATAGATATGCAAATCCACTAGTGGCTCTTGTACTGCTCAGTGCCTTGAGGCTCTCAAGCTTCCAATTCAAATACTTGGAATGAGAGCTCTTGCTGAAAACATCACATGGAGCTGGCTGCAACATGAGCGATCACTCAGTCTTTTCTATTTTACATTGGCTTCAGACATCACACCGCAGAACAAGAACTTTCATGAAGGTAAATCTGATTGCCTAGAATGACTCAACCCAAATAATGCAGGAGTGCCACACCACTCTGCTTACATTGATTGCAAGTTTGAGTAGTGTGTGCACCACAAAACAAATCTATTGCCACACTTGTAGAATGAAATCCCTGAAGCTTATACAGGTCAGTAAACACAACTTCCCTGCTGTAAAACATTTATTGTGTATCCTGCCTTCTCCATCCATACTCGTGCTGAGATATACCTTTTACATTTCCTAGTGTATTACGGGGTGATAACACATTTACTCTATTAAGCAATGTTGTCTAACTAAGCAAAGGAAACGTAAATCATGTAAACACCAGTGAGAGCAATAGAGATATATAGAGTAAAAACCTCAAGGCAACAAAGGAAAATTTCAGGATAGCCCAAAGATATACAAAAAGAAAACAGGTGCTAGAGTTAAAAGCATGCAGTAAAAATAAACTGTAAAAACAATGTATCTAATTGACAGCTAGCATGATTATGCCAGGAGAAGTCTGCCTATATGTCATTTTTCTTCCTTAGATTTTTCTTACTCCAGTAAGTCAGTGCAAGCATTCCATATCCACATGCTGCCACTGCAAACTGATATTGCCAGGGCAAACTGGAAATCATATATACTTAGAGACAGTGAGTTTCCCCCACAATTACACTTTTTTCCTAGAGAATGCTTCCCATAAGTCCTGTGTTGAAATGTACTTTCTCTCCCTCCCCAAATACTGTAAGTTAGAGGAGCGCTGCTGGAGAGGGGGGGAAAGGGTACATCCATAGCTTATTGTGTTTAGTGGAAATCGTTTAGCTTGTAGCACCATCATAATACTTAGCAAGCATAATTCTATGCCAGGACCCTGGTATGGTCAGGGAGTAATTTTAACCAGTGAGGCACCAGGACAGTGTTTCTATATCTCTATTATTAGCATTTTGATGTCATTTTTATGTCAACATTTCCATTATAACTCCATCACACATACACTTTACAATTGAGAAGTCATTAAGTGTAGACATTTGTGAAAGGTCAACCTTTGAGCACAGCTTTGAAACAGTATCAGTTTTTGAAAAAGCAACACTCTCTTTTTCTTCAAGTTAATGTCACTAATTTCAGGATAGGAAAGGGCAAAACAATTGAACAGTGTTTGTTTCTCTCAAGTACCATGACAGCCTGATTTTTTAACACTGCTGAATAGAGAACTGAAAAACATTACCCAGAACTGCAGAGCACATAAAGAATCAAAACAAAGAGATGAAACATTACAAAGTCTCTTTTGAACATTTTATGCCAGGTAGGACAACAACAAACCTCCAGTTATAACGGTTTTGGCAAAAGTTAGGAAAGTAGAAGCCTAGCTCTAAAGCCTATCACCAATCAAAACAACAGAAAGTTCTACTATTGGTAGAACCATTAATCACTATAACCCTTCCCAGAGCACAAGTTGGCATCAGAGCACTGTGATTTAACTAATGAGGATATGTGAGGGTGAGGATTTCCCCTTGCCCTAATCACAAGCCACTTCAGAACAGCTGGGAACTGTAAACTGACTTGAGTATAAGCATTTACACCAGCATTTCATACTTGTAAACTGCATTGCCTGCATGCAGTTTGGTGGGTTTTTTTCTATTTCCAGAAGTTACAGTTATCCCATAAATCACATGGCCTTCCCAAATGTATCCACCACTTACTCCCTGTAAGGTATTTTATTAGAATCCAAACTGTAACACACTCAAGCAGACAGGATATCCCACTCTACATGGCAATACCACTAATTTGCAACTAAAGAATAAATCACTAGAGGTCTCAAGCTTAATTTAAAAAAACAATAATACTAAAACCTTTAACTACTTAACACCATATAATCCACAACAACAAAGAAACAACAAAGGAACCCTCTCCCACACAACATTCCACACAAGACTTACCTTTTCTTCGGAGCTGCATCTAGCAGACAATTTTCATGGGTCTTTTAACCACAGCAAGAGCCCTTCTAAGGACACAGCTATAAGTTCTCTTCCTAATTGACCCTGGCCCTCCCTTTCACTCCTCCCTCTTAATCATGTGCCTATTACATACAGCTGGAGTGTCCAATAACCCCATTTCCAGGATCCTTTTGGTCTCTAACACTGCAACTTGAGTCTGTGATGAAGAACTATAGAGTTCACTTAAATCTTCCTAAAGTGCCCATAACTAGAGTTTGTATGCATGCATTTTTAAACACTTAGCTTTGACCTGTAATACTTCACTGTAAGCATATGCACATTATATCAACAACTTCCACGGGGATGTTATGGAGCTTAGTTAATAATGAATTCAGTTATGTCTTTAGCTGTTTAGATAAACTGTGGTGAAAAAAAAAAAGGTACCATTTTATCATGCCACCAGCAAGTGAGCTACTGAAATAAGCATAATACTGAGAAGAACAAAAAACATTCTCTCAGTAATCTCTATCCTTTTACTACAAATTTCTTTCTGTCTTTCCTCTTTGTGTTGCTAGTTTGCCCTGGAATTTCTCTCCTTAATGAAGGAGAAATCCAACAAATGTCCCCCCACATTCTCTACTGAAGTAGAAATGTATGTTGTTGCATCTATAATGTGTGAGGTCAGAAAGGAAAGCTGGTCATATTGCACTCAGCTACAGATCTATTTGCTGATGTACTGGCCTGTGAATTATGCTCTCTTATTACTGCCATGTTCTCTAATCACCCAGTACCACCCCCTAGAAAGTCACTATTTTATAGAGAAGATCTTTAACGCTTTTTCTTGATCTATTGTTGCTATGCATCTGTTAGTCAGCTGTATAAAGTAATTAAGGAATGCTCTCATGGAAAGAAGAGCAAAGCTATCTTTTAGGAACGTGTGTGTGCATATAAAATATCACTACCAAAAAGTGCTTATTCCTGCTACCACATTATGTCTGTTCTGCAGTTAATTGCAAACGCAGTTTGTAAGAGGGGAACTACTGTGCACAGTAGACTTGTCTACAGTGAAGAATAAGTAGGTCTTACTTGTGAGAAGCAGCAAGAATTTTAATTTCAGAATAAAATTACGCTTGATTTTTCAAGGAAAGTTCTTTACTTCCACAGCTTATTTGCCGCTGCCCTCTGCAGTGTAATAAACCTCTCCTCTGGAGAGTTCTGTGACGCAGCCCAGACCAATGAGCTCTAAATAAAAGTTGTACTTCTTTTGTTGTTATTTTAAGTATGTTTTTAGAAGACCAACAAGGCATTTATGTCACACAAGTGTGCACATAACCATTGCTGGTACATACATGTGTCTGTTGTGTGTGCAACTCCACCATTTCTCTCTGCAGAGACTCCCTTCTATTACTACAATCTTTATCTTTAAGCTCACAATTCTCCAACTTCATAATGTGTAATAAAGTAACTACACTTCTGTTCAGCTTTTCCTCCTCTCATGCTTTACTTCACACGTATTAAAAAGATCCTCTGAAGTAAAGATTTGCTTCCATGCAGTCTGTTACTAAACAAGCAAAAATTGTTGCTTTCATTGTGACACTTAATTGGGATGTTGTGTGTCAGGCCTCATTAGAGCTTTGATGCTGGCATGGTGGGTAATGCCATGTTATGCCATATGGAAGGCTCAAGCTTGGAAGCAATTGTTGCGATGTTTTGATCTTTGGCCAATGAAGTCTAAAATTGAAATGAAGGAGAGTCCCAGGTCCAGGGACTTGCAAGCACAGGTTGAATAACTCTTCAGTGTCCTCTCGTGGGTGACAACACACACAGGATCTATACCCAAGTATCTCCTTTTAGTTACAGAGTTAATTGTGCAATCGGGACATACAATCAACTAATTATTATCATTTTTTTCCTAGAGGATTGACTCAGATTAAGGCATTAGGCCCAGGAACTTTCCTGTATCTGAAAGCAATAGTAAAACTGGAAAGGGCTTGCAAATGTTGGTGGAAAGGAAGGTTTAAATATAGTATCTCCTAATTGCATGATGCAACAATGATGGGAGTAGCTTTACAATGGCTATAGCTATTAGGAGGGTAATGATAATGGGTATAGATGATTTATGTATGTTTTTATCATTAATTCTAGTAAAAATATTCAGTATAGTCTTGTAAAGCAAGTAGCTTAATCCTTGTTTTCTGGAGAGTGTCCTAAATTTATGGGGGTTTTGACACTGGAAAATTTTAAATACTTTTTACCACTAATTAAAATTAATTCTGTTTCCAGACAACATACCAAGGTATAAAGATGATGGATTGGAAGCTCATTCTATCTTTCAAATTAAATTTCGTTAATTGGAAATAGAGTATTCATAACTTGTTTATGTTGCCACTTTAATTTCCTGTAGAAATCATCTTCAGTTTTCCCCCCTGAGTTATTTCTGACTTAATTAATAAACTACTTTAAAAGAACCCAACAAACCAAAACTAGTTTTGTTAGGTGTTATAGTCTGGACATCAGTATTGAGTTATGTGTGCCTCTTTAGGAATAATAGCTGTAGGTTGGATTGCATTTTTAGTGCATCTCTCTGATGAATCTCTCCATCTCTGCCTCTGATTCTGGCAACAGCTTTTACAACTGAAGGTACATTACATTCATAAAGCATTATTGTGACCTTCTACTTGATGGATTTTAGGCAAGAGCTTGCTAAAACTCAAGGCAGAGCATCCAGTAATAATTTTACCTCCAAACATTGTTGCGCTATTTGTAAATCTCCTTCTGCAGCGAGACACAACAATTACTGGAATGTTGACCATTTTTTCCTCTTTCTACATCAAGATTTCCCAGTTTTAAAAAGTGATTGCTATAAAATAGCAAGCAGTAAGACTGCTTGTGATATACCTGGCATGTAATGAGGTGCAGAACCTTACTGTAAAATATACTTCCAGTATCAGTAAGGACATCAAGGGCTCATGAGATGTTCAATTTGGGGCTGTGTTAAACTGCTCTACCACACTGAACCTATACAGTGAGTTGTTCTCAAAATTAAAACCAGCTCAAATTTTTGCAGTGTATTCATATTGCTGTAAAAAAAACAAGAGACAGCACCCAGGCCAAATAGTGCCTGTGCTTAAGTAAAATACTTGGGATTCAGCTCTGGTAAAAGCAACTCAAAATATATGTGTAGTGTCACAATTGTTTCGATTCGAGGCACACAAAGCCTGAGCACCAGGAAATACAGGGAAAACACAGCAAAAGAAAATTACATCTGCAAGGTAGGTAGCTTTGCTGGGGGCATCTTGGAAAAACTACAGACAAGGCTTTCATCTGCTAGAGATTTACTCTGGGCTCCTGTCCACTACATGAAGTCACAATACAGGGATAGCAAACAGAACAGGCAGTCTTCTCAACTAAATGCATTTACTTGTTCCTTTAATGGACAAGCTTTTGAAGGAATTAAGGGCATCTGCAGTTCTCAAGTTGAGTGGGGTATATCCTAGAATTTTTTCTGACACCCTTAGCTCCTTCAGTTAGGGAAAGTAGAAAGCATATTTGTGCAAATAAACTGTCAGCTTCCCAGGTGAAATCACAGGGGTGGGAGGAAGGAAACAAATCTTTCCTTTTTTCTAGGAAAGCCATAAAGCTACTGCCATCTCTTTTAACAGATTTGCCCTTTGAATCTTGTATTTGTAGCCAAGAGCTCAAAAAGCAAAGTATGAAAGGAGAGACAATGGAGAGGGGAAAAAAAGTAAAGCTGACTAAATAATAGGAAGAGAAAACAAAAGTAGGAGGAAAAGGGAAGAGAAAAAGGAATTTAGACTGCTAATAACAAAACCAGTTCCAGGCATCCAGACGTCACAAGAGAAAAATCAGTCTTTAAATAAGCTTATGGATAAAATTGAGGAAAAAAAGGAAGAGGTAAAAGAGGTGTGTGATGCTTTAGTTCTCTGACTTTAACAGATCGTTTGCTGGGTTTTATATTTAACTGTGTGAATGTATGTGAGTATGTAAATATATTAAAAGCAGCAGCTTCAGTCATCTGTAAAATAAACTCTAGTGTTTTCCTAAGGGAAGTGCATCCCTGCACAGTCCCCAAAGAATACACTGAACAGATCTTGCTTCACAAAGTAATCATTCAACACTTTCCTCTATTTAACACTCTCAAAGCATTATCTTGTGCATTCATCATTAGATCTGTCTCTCCACGTCTGCAGAATTGTTCCAGTATAATAACAAGTAATGTTAAAATAACTCTTTAGAGGGGACTGAGGGATAGTGGGGAGAGATAATAATATTGTGTCAATAAGTGACTCTGAGTGTAGTTACTAATGAAGCCTGGTCTCTTAGTGAGCTTCCTATTGTGAATGATTGATGTCAGCTGACCTCAGCTATAGCTGAAACTTTTTCCACAGCTCACCATTTCCAAAAGCTCTCCCATGAGGATTCTCATTCACTTCTAGTCTCCCTTTTCTACCTGTGAACCCACTTTCCTAGCTAATACGAGTCCAAATTCTAGAAAACTAATTGGTTTTGAGATTGCCAAATATATTTTGGTAAGAGCCAGAAGCTCACATAACTCTACTTGATCATGTTGTCTTTTTGTATGGGAGAACTGTTAAAAAAAAGCTTCTATCTGACTAAATGAGGGAAACCTAAGATCTGGAATGCTCATGGACACATGTCATAGCTGAATAGAAGTTGAGGTCCCTGTTGACATCTACTATGTAGCATCAAACACCCCATGGGACATGATGAAGGGATACATCAACACCTCACTGCTATCTACAGAAGCAATCACATGATAAAGGGAGAATTAAATCTGAGAGGTCAAATTTTGAAAGTCCTCTCATTGCTGGAAATAAAATGGAGCTTTGAAAATTGAAGGAAAAGGTCTCCTACCTCAGAAATGTGTATGTAACATGAAGGGAGTCTATATTAGGCTGTGGTTGCAGGTTACTGTTCTGAAGAAAACGCATCTGATATCAAAGATTCCCACCTTCATCTTGTATTTGCATTCTCTTTCTCAGCCTAAGCTACATTCAGATCTTCCTGGAGAAGATTACTGCTCCTGAGTTAGGGCAATTCATCTCTTCCTGTCATTTAACTAACCGAACTGAGGATGTGAAATAATCTAGCATGCAAACAGAGGAAATAAATAAATGAATTAAATGTTTAAGCCAGACAATTCTCACAAATGCCTATACCCATGGTATTCACAAACAAAAGACAGAAAGACAATTCATGGTAACTTTGTTGCCACTGACTATTACCTAACAGAGTTTGTTATAAGCAAAGAGAACAAAACTCAGAGTTTATTATGTATTTCTGTTTTTTATACAACAGCTAATTCCATAAAGCTAAAAATAATTATGAATCAAAATCACTTGGGATAAAGAGCTAAGCAGGAAAAATATTAAAATTGAGGATAGCTTAGTAGGTGCTCAGTTTAAATGGAAAATCATGAATTATAATTGGAACTGCATAAGAGCATTTTTCTAGATGCTCAAAAACCAGAAACCAATAATCACAAAACACAACTCTCTAAAAGCTGACAACAAAGCAAACCAGCATGTTTCAAAGCAAAACTGAGTGTAGCTATTTAGACAATGTAAAAAGACATTATTCCAGCAAATGAGGGGGGGGGGATAAACAGTAATAAACATATACCTATGGAAACCAGCAAAAGAAACAAAAAAATATAAAGGCAAAGGCTGACAGATCTGATTAGGATCGCATAAAGTTCTCAAGTATGCAAGGGATGAAGGGAATCCCAAAATTGATGTAAAGATTTAGAACAGCTACCATAATAGTAACAAAATGAAGAACACAGCAAGCATTTTGTTTCTGGATTTTGAACCAACTAGGTGTTGTCATATATGTGTGATAAAGAAAATCTTTTCCAGCATAAACAAGCAGAAAGTTAGTGGGACAGATTTCACACAGGAGGTTAAAATCCATTTCCTGAGAGCCTCACTGGGCCATATCTGTTAAATATATTGTATTATCAAAATACATAAAATACATCTTGGATCTTGAGGAAATTCATGACAAGCAGTAAAATGCTGAAATTGTGATAATGCTTTTTAGAGAGGGATACAGAAAAGCATTTGTGCTGAACTTCTCTTGACAACTTTTAGATAAATTCAGTTTGGTTTCTGAAGTACTGACATATTATACAACTAGAATATCACCTCAGATTTTTATTAATAAAGTGGAATGATTGAAACTCAGCATGAAATACATTAAATTAGTTGCAAGCTGGTTGCCTTCTTGAAACCACAATTAAAAAGAGAACCATCAAGCATCATCAAGACTCCAATTGCATCCCATTATGAAAATCCAGTGACATCAGGTACAAAAACACTGACATGCCAATAACCAGGTTGTCATCCTAGGGCTATTGAGATTGCAACATTTGAGCGTGGTCCTTAATCAGGAAGGGGAAGGTCTTGATTTGAAGGATAATTCTTCAGGTTTGCTGTTGTTTTTCCATACAAACCATAACATGCTGACAGGAGAGTAGATCATGAAACTGTTATACACTTTGTTAATACTATCATTTCCTAAAAGCTCTTTGTGATAGTTCAATTTAACCAAGAAAGTACAAAAAAACTCTGTGGAAAAGCAGAATGAACTGCAACAAGAGACCAGAACTGACTTTAACACAAGGCTGTATAGTACCATAATATAATAAAGGTTGCAAAAGGAAGCCCAAGAGTCATAAAGCAGTTCCACTGACTTGGGCAGAACATTATACCTGCTGTTTTTTCTATTTTCTCCATGCTTAGATCATGTCTATATTTATAGGGGGGGAGGGGGAAGAAGCTAAAATCTAACACATGCTGCAGTAAAAGACCAAAGTCCTAGAAGCAAGCTGCAGGGCATTCAGGGGGACATGGAGCTGTCTCAGTACATGCCCTGCAGTCACAACAGCTCACCCCAAGCCTTGGGGAGTACTACAGCCAGGACCCTTGCTGCTGGGCTCAGGGAACTTAAGGGCTCTAGATATATTTTGAAGAATGACAAAAATAGGATGTTCTTTTTGTCCTTAGAATGGAACTGAGCTGGAATAAAGGAGGAAGCTATCAAAGAGACATTCCTGACTTACTTATAACATGATGTAAAGATTGATAGCAGTGTTTCCTCTCGGAAGAGTGGCTCTCAACTTACTGTGAACAGGCCTAGGAATGGTCCATAGCTTTTTCTTTAGAAATATAGGATGCATTATTCTTTTATTTTCAGTCATATTGTAAACCCAACTACATTGTCAAATGATACCAGTTTTTAAACTGGCATTCAGACTTGTCTTTGGGAAAATAATAGAGGTCAGAACTTCTAAAAGGTTTCAAAACTCTTGCTTTAGGGGAAGGCCATCATAGGAGAATATTTTTGTAACAAGAGCAATTTTCATCAGGCAGATAAGGGCCACATTGCTCCAATCTTCCCTACTTATTCTATAGTCTCAGTCACTGCTTAACTGTGTATATGGACTGTAAATGTGAACCTGCCCTTCAGAATACGAATGTCTCAGATATGAGAACCAGGGATTTGAAAACTGAAATACTGTTAACCATTCACAAGCTCCTAGATGTTTTCCACCAAATCTTCCAGGCTACAAACAGAGAGAAAGAATCAGTTTCAAACATAACCAATCAATTAGTAATACGATATTATTCTAAATTAAATTCATGAACTGCAAGTTGTCTAAGTGTTTCTAGGTGGGAAGCTTCAAGAGAGAACCTAACCTGTTCTTACTCGACAGAAAAAGCACATAAAACATTTGAGGTCATATTCTCAAATTACTCCTGAAATCCATCATTGTAAGAGATTGCTAAGACTGAGGAGATACCACAGAAAGGTATAAATATACATATATAAAAGTTGGACATTTCAAGTAGTTATTTATAAAGTTGTAGAAATAAAAACCACCAAAAAAGGAGATAAGGATATCAAACCATACTCCCGACCTCTGTCTATTAAGTGACTCCAAGAATATACCTATGCCTTCCTATACAAATAAATTTGGGATTTATATAGTATTGATAAAAGTAGAAAATCCATGTTAAGATACTGGCAAACAGAGACAACTCTCTTGATTTCAACAAGGTGAACAAGGTGGACATTATCCTTATCCAGTGCTGTAAGACAGGGGTAGTTCCCTCACTAGTTCAGTAAAAGATGAACTAGTTAAAGGAAATAGCACATATTCAAGCAAAGGGAGAGCAAAACTATCAGCAAATATTAGAACAATAAACCACCTAATAAAGGGTACATGGAAAGAAAAACAAATCCAGCAATTCATTTCTTTCATTATTTGTTTTGACTTTT
This sequence comes from Bucco capensis, assembly GCA_013396975.1. Lineage (NCBI taxonomy): Eukaryota > Metazoa > Chordata > Aves > Piciformes > Bucconidae > Bucco > Bucco capensis. The sequence continues at coordinate 382,961 of VWZO01001387.1, read as the reverse complement.
CTTTCATGAATTTTTATTTATACTTTTAAAGACATACATACAGAGATAAGATAATGAATGGGAGAAGTAATGAATTTAAAAGATAAGTTTGTGTTATGAATATTAATATCAAGAAATAGTATCATAAAAGGTTAAAAATGGAAAATTAAAAGCAGATAGACTAAGAAAGCACAAATTCTCAATGTTCATTAGAATGCATGTATTAATTCAGAAATTGTTTTATCAAAAAAAGCAGATAAAAAACGTGAAGTACAAGAGATTTTTGTTCTGACAGACTGATTGTTAGAGGAGATGGAGACAAAAAGTTAGGACAGAGTGAAGCAGTGACATTTGTAACAAGAAAGATCACATTTGCTGTTTCAAATAGACACATGATCCATAGCTGCATTTGGGGACCCAGCAGAGCCCTGGTGATTTTTAACTTTGTTGAAAGTTATAGTGTCAAATACCCAACAAGAATAAACAGTTACAGTTCAGTTGTCATGAAAGTGAAGCTTTTCTCTAGGCAATGTTCTTTACCCTAACAATGTCATCTTGTTCAAATCAAGCCCCAGCCCACCTATGCCCTATGTTCAAACCTTGCTAAAGCAGTCAGCGGCTTGACGCAGAGACAAAGCTGAATATCCCCACGTACACAGTGAAAACACTAAGCAGAAAAGGGGGAGTAAAATAATTAAAACATTAACTAGATTGAAAATTAAATGGCATGGATCATTGGGTAGCTCTGTGTTGGCTTATTGACTGTTGATAGGTTACTTCAATTACTCAGCTCCTACTGCAGTAACATTAAGGGCTCCGTTGCGCTGCCGACTATGCGTACACGCCTGCTCTTAATGACTACATCTAAAAGGACAACACATGGGAACTGACACAGAGTCATAAAGAGGTTAATGGACTTAACCAAGGTTACAAGACAACATAATAGGAGGGATGAGAATAAAATAAAACAAGCAACGACTACAAGTCACACCTCCTTCTGCCATGCTTAAAGCAATCCCTTGTTTTAGATAAATCAACCTCACAAGCAACTGCCTTTAACAGTCCTCATACAACACAGCTCAAAGTCACCTGATGACTTTCTGGTGGTGTTTGTGGAAAGGTATGGCTGGGGAAAGAATCCTCTGATAAATTTTTGTGTAATCAGGGATAAGCTGCCTACAACTCCTGTAGGCATGGCAGACTATCCTGCTTCACAGTGTTAGGATGACACAGGTTAATGTGACAGCAGTAAGGCTAAGGGATGGTATTTAGACCCAAAGTGGTCTTTGATGCTGAGAATTTTCTACATAAAAGCAGAGCTCGGTCACAGTGGACTACAATTCAGAATTTAAACTGTTCCACCCATTTAGGATTTTTCCATTTTTTTTCTGTTTTAGAGTCCTAACTGTAGTAATAGTTGATTTCTGACAGTGATTCAGTTACAAGGGCTGCATGTCTTCATAATGCTAGCATAATTGAATTAGAATTATGAATTAAAACTATAAATTATTATACATTACATTATGAAAATATAATATTACTTATCACATCAAGGCTTTGGTTTGTTTAGACATGCTGACGAAGCTCAGCTCATTTTCTTAGAAGAGATCAACACATCAGTTTACATCCACTTCTTATTGTTCCCACTTAACTGTTAATAAGTCTAGACACTATAGATTTTGACAGTCAATATACTAAGTAAAAAAATAACTTTTACAGTAAGCTTCAGAAGCTTCAATATGTTACACTAAGTGTTACACAGTAAAAATTCGTCAATATGTGTATTAAAAGCTAAAAAGCCTATTTGTAAAAAAAAAAAGAGAGAGAGAGAGATAAGAATGTGAAAAAAAAAATGAGATCAGAGTGCAGACCAAATCATGTCTGGTTGTTTCAAACTGACTATCCAAAATCAGAGGATACTCTTGTGTGATTTGAGTGTTGTAAACTTCTGTAGGGCCAGAATAATTTCCTAAAGCTTAGAAGAAACAAGCTGCACTGTATTTTCCAGTAATAATAATCTGATCAGTAAAATAAATAGTTCTCTATGATATGTATCTATCTATCATGGTAATAGACATCTGGAGAGTCAAGACAGAGACTCTGCAATATGCCCATAATTACCAGAGGCAAATTCTCTGGGACAGCAAATGTAGCTGTTGGGGAAGGAGATGCTCCTTTTTGGTTTTGCCAAGGGAAGCTTATTTATTTCCATACTTTCCACTTTTGGAATGATTTTTTCTGAGCTGTATAATGTTCAGTCAGGTATTATTTTGCCAAACTCTTTACCATTTGCAGCACTTTGGTGTTAAAGCAGCAGCAAATATTTAATATCAAAACCTTCCCGAGATGTGACTTTCATTAGCTGGTACTCAAAGGTGGTTCACCTAAAAGCAGCAAGAAATCAGGACAGTGAAGAATTATTTAAGAAAATAACTGCCCTTTTCAATAGGAAAATATTTTTTCTTTTGCTTCCATGACCTTTCTGAGGACAGCTCAGCTTCCAGTTTCACATCATTGAAAAAGCACCTAGAGAGGAAACCGAGAGAATTTGTGGCATTGCTTTTTCTTTTCTATTGAAGCACCAGATGGCACTTCTTAAAATTATTTTATCTTTTCTAATTTACTGTTTTCACTACAGCATATCCCTTGGATCCTATGTAAGCTACAGTTCAAGTCAAACATAAAATGAAGATCTATCTTATTTCCCTTCCATTTGTTTTGTAAATTCTTTCTTTGTGAAGAAAGGAAATATTTCTTTCTGTAACTTAAAGCATCTTACAAACTACTGAAAGTAAGACACATTCTGGCACATTCCATTTTGAAGGTATTGATAGTAATCCAAACTAATATGAGGAAAAATTGACTGTTTATCTTGTTAGAGTGAGTTATTTATGGTAAAACAATGTATAAAAGGAGTTTTCTTCCCAGTGGGCATTGGCTATTGCAGGAGATGCACATAAGGTGCTTTGCCTTTGTACCACACTACGCATCTAAGCAGAAGATGCTGTGTGGTTTTCCATATACATATATACCACTTGCCTAAAGCTCTTATTGCTACATTTCAGAGTGCTTGCAGCTATTTCTTAGATTTTTAGCTTCTAGCTAGGACAACTTTGGTTTAATCTTTGATTTTCTCTTCAGAGCAGCAAAATTAGCAGCCTGAAGAATCAATGTTTTACTCATGTTAATAATGGCCCTTAGGTTTTTCTGCGGATACATCACTCAGTCCTTGTTCTCCTTCGGCACTGGGCTTTCTACTTCCTTAACTGAGGAAATGAAAAACACAAAAATTAAGAAGTATTCATTGGCTTGTACAAAATGAATATTCATTCAATGTTGCTGGGTATGGCACATTCAAGATTCATGATTCTCTACTACAACAGGATAAAGCTAACTATGGCAACAAAAGTGACTTTTAGTATAACTGAGCACTTTCTACTTGTGTTAACTTCAGTTGAAATTATGGCAAGACAACATGTCCAAGAATCACTCCCTGGTTTTTTCAAGCTGACTATCCAAAATCAGGGGTACTGTTGTGTGATTTGAGTATTGTAAACATCTGTAGTGCCAGAATAATTTCCTAAAGCTTAGAAGAAACAAGTTACACTGTATTTCCCTGTAATAATAATCTGATCAGTAAAAGAAATAGTTTTCTATGATATGTACCTATCTACCATGGGAATAGACATCTGGAGAGTCAAGAGAGTTAGAGTCCATTTGGTAATTGGTGTAAAATGTGATTAGAGTTGAAAAAAGTATTGCTCTAAGAACTATGATACATAAAAAGTGAAATCCTGGGATTTAAAATGCTTACAGTTTGGGTAAAACTATTTTTTATAATAAGGGATTACCCTTAAGGAAAGAAACTTGTCATCCATGATGCAAAAAGATTACAGACAATAGAAGACCATATTCTAATTTTAAAAAATAATAGTAAATTATAATCTACTAAGCAAATTGCCAATATGTACATCTATTAGCTGTCACATCAATGAACTGCAACAAATTTAGTAACCAATGCCTGTGTTTCATTTGCACAACTGAGAGACGAAGGTAATTTTTTTTCCCCAGCTAAATGCAAAACTAAAAGCAGAGGTATATTGGAATTCTTCACCAACACTCAAATGCTCTGCATCTATTTAAAAAAGCAATTTGTCAATCTATCTTCCTTCTAACAAAGAATATCAGAATGACCTATACCTTAGGTTCTCATTTCCTTTGTTTTAAATAATATATATCAGTAATTTAGTATAATTGTAGTGTGTTAAAGATCACACTAATTATTATGATACTCACTTTCTATGTTTTTCTCACTCTACTCTTCCTTTTGACTCTTCTCCATCAGAACATATCTTTAATTTAGGCTGAAAGTTCAGTGAATTAAATTAATAAATAATCAAGTAAAACTCCTCTGATCCTGCCACAACAGCCAACTGTTTCCACAGTAATGGTCCTTTCACCTCCAAGCTCAAACCCACTGCACAACTAGATACTCTTTGTGTTAGCCACTGATATGAAATCTTTAGAGTATCTTATTTCTAAATACAGCTACCTGTGGAGTTGTTTCCCTATCATGCACTTCTTAAAGTATTATATTAATAACAGGTCTCCAGTGAGGAGAGAACAATTGAAATTTGCAGGAATTACTTGATTAAAATAAAATCTGTAGTAAACTCTGGCTTGTAGATACCAAGGAACTTCTGTTTTCCCTAGAAAGCAAGCTTTAAAGCCACTAAGTTTTTATGCAATATTTGTATTTTACTAGATTCAAGCCATCTTAATTTTCAACAGTTTAATTGTGGAGTGTTGCTATTAATACTAATCTGAATAAAAGCTACCAAATCTCTGAACTAGCCCTGTCCAATTGCTGGCTAGGTATATGAATGCATGACCCACTCTCTGGGGTACTCACCTAGTTGTGGAAACTTCATTAGTGATCTTTCCTATTTCATGTTGCCTAAGTGTCCATACTGCAAATACACCATCACATCAGGAGCTGATGAAGAAGAAATATTTGGGTGTGCTGTTTTTTCCATTTTAATTACATTTTCCCTTTAAAAATGATTATGCTCAAGCTCAGTTTGCTTCCCTGTGAAAGGATGCTTTATGGAAGCTTAGTTATTGTGATCATCTGATCAGGAACCAGTCTCAGAATCGAAAGCCATTCTTCAGGGTTAGTAACACAAGACCTTTAACAAGCAGTGTATTCAAACCCATAAAGTATGAAGTTAATATAATTTCTAACAAGGATTCTCTCTTACAAAGCATACTTGTCTGTTCCCAAAGTACTAGCCAGCATACTTGACAAAGTACTTTGTCAGATGGCCTTTCTTAGTCTTCCCTGAACTACTTCTAAATTACTGTTAGAGCAGGAATCAGGCAAGAGGGGAGAAAATTATCTTCAGAGATATTGTTCTAGTGAAATGTCCAGCACCACATAAGTGACCTATTCCAGTCAATTTACTCCATATGATGAATAAAGAATCCAAACAAAGAATTATCTTTGGGCTCAATATTTAAAGGTTTAAAATTGACATTCAAAAGGAAATGAAAACCAATAATGTGCAAGTTGAGGATTACCACAGGACTCAGGAAGGAAGATGCCTTTGGAAATTAAAGTTGTGTGTTTACAGTAGGATAACTCACGATAAAAAGCATGGCCTGTTTTAATAAACAGCAAGAATGAAAAAGGAAGGTAGAATACACTGAATACCTCTACAAATGGCAGTATTTTGAAGAAAACAAATCATACCTTTGTATGACAGAGGCTCATTTTTGGTTAACAACTACAGTAGTTAAATCCAAGGCTGTTGTTATTTGGTGTCATAGAGATCCCAGAAGAAGAAAGAAATGGGGTTTTTTTTTGCTATTTGGATTGGTGGATATATTATGAAAACAGAAAAAGCAAGCAGTGTTGCTTTATGCAGCTTTCAGAATACAATGGTAAAAACTAACTTTTGTTTTGCTTAAATAAAGAGAAAAATAGTACATACCTTTCCAATTCTGACAACAAAGTAAATGTAAAAATATTAAGAAAAATTATTAATATTAATACCTTTAGGGTGTTAGAGTGAATGATGATTCCCTTACAGGATAAAGCTCTCTAAAGAGCTCAAAACACTTTATAAATATTAATGAATGATGACAGCTTTATAACAAATATAATAAGTAGCAATTTTCTGTTCTACAGAAGAAAAAGCCATGTCACAATCTTTTTTAAACAAGAGGTAGAGAGGAAATAAAAAGAAACCAAATCTGATACCTTTCTGCATTAGAAAGATTGTTTGTCCTTTCCTATCTCCTGTTTAGTGGCATGTTGCCTCCATTCTGAGTATCTTGTGCCTGTATCATTCTTAGATATTAATCTGAGGGAAGTTAAGAATTTCAGAGAGGTATCAGGTTTTTTTTAAGGTGTCTTGTGCAGAAAATAATTGGATTCAAGACTCCTCATTGGAGATGTATTACATCTGGTGATAATTACTTTAATGATTAGAATATAGAAAAAAAAATGAAAGCAGGCATTTGCTATTCAAAAGATCACCAAATTTTAGTCCATTCCTGTAATAGATATTTTTATTGTAAAGGCTTATGCATAGAAAATAATGAAATTACCTTGTTTACAAGTCACCTTCACACAAAATTATATTTCATTTTTACTGCATTCTAAATGCACACACCTTTCTTTCAGTGTGTAAACTGGATATTTTTAGGAATATTTCTGCAGAGATGGTATTTTCCAGTACTCTGAGAAATGGTAACTCATTAAAAAATGCAAGTGCCAATATACCAAGAAATTCCCATCCTAATTCTAAATGTAATTTTGGGACAGCATATTCTTCTGACAAATAAATGCAGCTTAGATTGAGCTATTCACAAACCATGAATGCCTGGGAATCTAGGGTTTTATTTTGGGAGCTTGGGAGACCTGGACAGGCTAGAGAGTTCAGAGCAGAGAAACCTCATGAAGTTCAACACGGGCAAGTGTAGAGTCCTGCACCTGGGGAAGCACAACTCCATGCACCAGTATAGCTTAGGGGTTGACAAGCTGCAAAGCAGCTCCGTGGATAAAGACCCAGAAGTCTTGGTGGGCAACAAGTTCACCCTGAGCCAGCAACATTCTCTTGTAGCCAAGAAGGCTAATGGTATCCTGGAGTGCATTAAGAAGAGTGAGATCAGCAGGTCGAGGGAGGTCCTCCTCTCCCTCTTTGCCCTAGTGAGGCTACATCTCGAGTAATGTGTCCAGTTCTGAGCTCCTTAGTTCAAGAGAGACAAGGAACTACTGGAGAGAGTCCAGCAGAGGCTACAAAGAGGCTGAGGGGACTGGAGCATCTCTGTGAGAAGGAAAGGCTGAGAGCCCTGGGGCTGGTTAGCCTGGAGTTATAATGCTTATCAATATCTAAAGGGTGGGTGTCGAGAGGATGGAGCCCAGCAGCATGGAGATGTCTGAAGTGCAGAGATGCAGCTGCAGGGAAACGCTGGGCAGAGGAGCCATGCTGGTATGGTCTCAGTCACACTGCCTTTGGAATAATCTATCCAGACAACTGCACCTAGATTTCATCTCAGAAAAATGAATTTCCTCACTCAGAAAGCAAGTCTGAGAGTAAACTAAAATGCACATAATGTGGCTACATCAGCATAAAATAGGAGATGCATTTCTGGACAGTTCAGATGTATGCTAAGGCTACTGGAATGCAACAGCTGTCCCAAATACAACACTCTTCTTTGTAGCTCAGCCTTTTGCTTGAAGAAAGACTCCGCTGTATGAAAAGGGGAAGCCCTGTCTCATCAAGCTGATGATTCAAGGAGATTCCCCTCTTTCTGAAATCCCCAAATGCCAAGAAGTCCAAGTTCTGCCCCTGCACAAGCTGCCAGTCAAGCGACTCCCTTCACCAGCGCTCACTATGTCATCGTACAAATTGGCAGATGCCCATTGCCAGAAAACTTCATTCTTGTCAGCTCAGTCATCAGTAGGAGGTAACTTGCTGTCATGCACAATTACATTTCAGTGGTAATAACACTTCAGTCAAGAACTCACTGCTGGAGCCCCTTAACAATACAGAATCTTTCAAGAGAGAGAGAAATTGGGAAGACAGTCAAAGACTCAAAAAGAAGTTTGGAGTCTGACTGGGGCATGTGCAGAGTTCATATTCCCAAAGGAAGTCAGCAGTTCACCAGCAAATAGGCCAAACTGTTACAAATGACATACACAAGTAAATACATTCCCATATTTTTCCTAATTATAACCAAGAAGCTGCACTAAAATTCTTTCTATCACATTCTTTGTATGTTGTTCTTAAACAAATTACTAAAAACTAGCATCAAAGAAGAACAAATAAAGAAGGAAAGTGAAAAAACCAAAGTCTATCAGTGATTTTCCTTGAAGGATAAGAGAAAAAAAGCCAACCAAACTCCAAAAACATAGCCCAAGGGAAAAAAAACCAGCCATTTGGCATACTCTGCCATCATAAGAAAAAAAAAATAGTAATTTTCTCAGGCATTTTTATGAGTCAGAAGAAAAGTGATCCCTTTTGCCTGCATCACTGAGCACTGTCATGGGACACAGGAAAAGCCAGAGGCAAAACCAATACAAAAGAAACAAAAACCCCAAACCAACACTGCTTCCCCCCAAATTCTCTCAGTGTGTACAAATAACTTACAAATCATGTTTTCTGCCTCACAAGGAACAGGGTCAGCACAAAATTGTTCACACAAAATCTGTAATAGAATTCCTACTTTTTTTTTTTGCCTCAAAAAGGTGAAGAAGAATAGCAGAGAAAGTAAAAAAGTATCTGCAAAAGTTGTTAAGGAGAAGGATAATACATTAATATGATCTTTTTAGCTGGTGTACAGTCTTAATGTACCCAATATCAAGACAAACACGTCAAAGGTTGCAGATAAACAGAATATGTGGAATGATCTATGTAATAATTATATAAATGGCCAATTGTTTACCACAATTTAATTGCTTATTAAAGCAGCTGCTCAGATCTGTTTTTAAGGCCTGACTCATCTTTGTTTGCATTTGATTTCTGTATCACCTAGGCCGTGGAGCATTCTTCATAAGTTTTTCATTCAGGTAACAAGCAACACTTGTATAAAGGATTTTTTGGTTGTAACAGCAATAATCTCTCACAGTGGCTCATAGGACAAGTGATGCCATTAGATCTGGTGTCACTAGGGTACTCATACAGGACAATCTAGTAATAGTTGGAAGGTTTCTCTCTGAAGTTCCTTGCGGAAACAGGAAACGGCCAGACCTGATGTTGTAAAATAGGAAAGGACCACAAAATTATCTGTTTAAACTAAAATCCTAGGAAGGATAAAATAGTACAATGCAGACACAAGTTGGAAGGAAATGTGAATAAGTCTCTGAATTTTAACTTGTGTCCTCACAAGTTCGCTAACTCTGTGCTCCTTGCCATCATAAGTGTCTGCACTATTCCATTTCTTTTATACTTTCATAGCTTGACTTTGCTGGCTCTCATTAGCAGTTACCCTTGATTGATCCAAATTTCACAGCAAATACATTTTAAAGTCAGAAGGAACCACTATTAACATGTAGACATATTCTGAGTAAGGAAAGGCAGCGAATACTCCCTATGGTGATCTTGCAGAGACTAATGATTTATATTCCTGTGATTTACATGTAATTTACCAATAACAGTGAGAAAGCGGAAATAAAGCTTTTCACATTTAAGATTGATGTATTCAAATATGACCTAGAAATGAAGAGAAGTCTGAGCTGGACATTACTAACTTACCAGCTCTAAGCAAACTCTTTTATACTGATGTTGTTTTTGGTTTTTTTCCTATTGACACTTGTCCCTTGGAAATGACACAAAAATAACTGATATTTCTGAGACTTTGGCTACTACCTACTGTGAAATAGATTTTTATTTTTTTTTGCTTAAGAGTAATTTCCATACATTTCAAGTAATTTTTTATAGGCACAAAGTAAAACTTAATTTCAGGTAAGAATCCACTTCATCTATTTTTACTAATCCCTTAAAACCCTTTTCACTTTTATGCATTCCTAGTCCATATACATTTTCGAGTCCCGACACTATTAAAAGAAATCCCTTCTTTCCCTTCTTAGTCAGAATCAAAAGTATGTGAAAAACTGCTCTAAAGCAGATGGCTATGTGTGAAGTGGTGAGGAAAAAAAAAGGGGGGGGGGAGCTAAATGTCATACCAAACATTTGGATCCTCCAGTTGAGGTACCTTATTTACATTATAGATGGACTTATGCTTCTTATAAATTAAATACAATTCTAAAAGGCATCCCTCCCTGACTGACTGAAGGACTTTAAATATTTTCCTTAAAGATTCTTCATGTCCTGAAAATTAAGTTTTATCTTAAATAAATTTTTTAAGTGAGATATCTGAAGTAGTGGAGCGCTGATGGCTGGTTTGAGTCAGTGTTTTGTGATGGTGATCACGAGGTGGGATTGCTATCTTTGTTTCTCATGGACCAAGACCTGGACATTTGGAAAGTCTCTTTTCTAGTATCTAACCTGGGATAGGAGTGTCATGTATATTTTATGAGGAAACCAGGAATATTAAATAAAGTTTTTCTTGGCACAGGCTGCCCAGGGAGGTGGTGGAGTCACCATGCCTGGAGGTGTTTAAGAAATATTTAGATGCTCTACTTAGGGAAATGGTTTAGTGGTATGGTAATGAGAGGTATGGTTGGGCTTGATGATCTTAGATGTCTCTTCCAACCTTAATGATTCTCTGATAAAATGATGTGCTACCTCCAATATATGCCAAGTGTTGCTGCATACTAACTGTAACATATCTGTGTGCCTGAATGCATGCACATATAGTAATACATGAACACATGTATGCAAGTAGAGACTTACCTCTCTGCAGCCAGCACAGAGGAGTCACACTTTCTTACAAGATTATTTCTGTGACTTATCTAATTAAGGATAAGAATAACATTGCACAAACAGTTATAACAGAAAGTAATGCTTTGTATTACTGATTTCTTCCCTGAAAAATCATTATGAAATCAGCCACAATTTTTCCCATGACAGAATCAATACAGACTGCTATCCCTTGAAAAAGTCTCCATTTAAGTAGGTTGCATGGACGATGTTTGCCCAAACCAGTGCAGTCTGTTGCTATGCACAATGTGTATTTAGCTGATGCAGTCAAATCTTACTGTATTTACCATGAGATCTCAGTGACATTGCTATTTAGAAGAGTATGACAATTGGGCTCATTTTTCCTGCTGATTAGTAAAAGGAACATTTTTTTATATCCCCTTACATTTCCTTATTGTTTGATAGATGTTGACACTCTTAAACTCTCAGACCCTGATGTGGCAAACATACCCACATGAATGCAATTAATTGAGGTGAAACAAACTGGACCACTTACTGAGAAAAATATTCATGTACTTAAAAACTTGATGAATACTTCAGCTGTTGACTTGAGCTAAAGAAAATTGCACCAATTTTCGGCAAGAGCATTACTTCACTAGCATTTTTGATGCCTGAGATCTGCTTGAGAATACACTTGATAACACACATGATTTTTTCCTGCATTTTTCTGTTTATCATAGGGTTGAAACCTGGCACTGCATTTTTGTCTCACACAGAAAAGAAAATGACATAGCTGCTCAGTTTGTAAACAGATATGAACAATGATGTTTTTCTCTTTGGAAGCCATGGCTTTCATTATTTTCCCATGTGACCTTAGTGAAAGCTTGGCTTCTCTGAAGATACTGGACTGTTTTAAAACAAAAACAGTTTGTAAAACAGTTTTAAAACAAAAACAGTTTGTAAAACAGTTTTTACCAAAAAATTGCCTTAGTCAGTGGCATCAAGGGTAGATATTGGCATCATTGTAAACTCTGCTGCAGGGCTGCTGGAGTTCAAACATTTCAGCAGGTAGAAGACTGATGATGAGTAAGTCAGAAAGGAACACAAGGAGTAAACAAAAAAGAATGATTAGAATAGAATGGATCAAAATATAGCAGATTTTTTAATAGAAATGTAAAAGACCATTTTGTAAGAAAAGAGTACTGTTACTATTTCTTGCACGAAGCATCACCTAGTATCAGGGGAAATATGATGATATCTCTAACAGTTTAATTTTCCAGGTAAGTCTCAAAGGTCTTCTTATGTGATGCATTAGTACAATCAAGCAAAAAAAAAAATTACAACTATTCAGAATATTCCCAAAGGCCTGAAATATGAGAACTGCAAAACCAACAAACTTTTGTGGAAGATAAATCAAGTAAATCCATTTGGGACATCTATAGCTGCAAACACCGTTGTGGGAATGGCATGCAGCCTATATGATTGCAGTTACTCCCAGATCTGCTTGTGCTGTAGACATAGGGTAAACTAGTAATATATTAGGTCACATAAAACCTAAACTCCCCCAAATGTTCTCATAAAATTCCATTCCACCTTATCAGAAGCTAAATCAGTGTGCTGCCCTGTGGCCAGGATTAGATCTGCATTGTGGTTTTCCCCTGATAAAAAGAAGCTTGCCCTTCAGGTTTGAAGGGAAACTTAAACACCTGGTTTGTTTCAAAATCCTCTGAGAAATCTCACTTTATAATGACTATAATGTCAAAAAATGTCAGTCACAAGTTGGCTTCCTCTATAAAAGAGGTTTTGGTACAAGCTGTGGTTGCACTGCAGTTCAGTAGTTCACTGCTATCTACAGTAGCACTTTGTAACTCCACTTTGAGGAGCCTGGAATCCAATAGGGAACTATTCTTCTCTCCAGTATATTTGACATGTTCAGCTGTTAGTGCTCATTATGGTCATTATGAGCTATTACTGCTCATTATGCTGTTAGGCAGATGACACCTAGATTTACTGAACTAATAGTAATGGGGGTAGAAGAACCCTTCTTTTTAGATATGTGGGTGATCAAAAAGGAGAGCTAAAACCTTTGAGATGAGAGAAAGAAAAAGATATCGAAAGAAACACTATACTTTCAGTGATCTCAAATCATCTATGCCATTCAGCATTATGTGTACATGTCCCTGTTGCATTCATCTCCTTTTTCTCTCTACTGAGCTCTAGAAATCATATCTCAACTACTAGAAACAACGATAAATCTTAGCTAATTAGAAGAATAATTCCAATATTACTGTTCTATTTTCTCTGTGCCATCCCTCATGCAATGACACATTTCACTTTGGTGACTTACTTTACTGATATAATTTCAGATAGCCTTAGGCATTACAAAATGATTATACTTTAAAACAAAAATAGAAATATTGGCAGAGGCACTCTCTAAAAATAATATCAGAGGTTATATAGCAACAGGACTGTCTGGAAAAAAAAGACGGTTCAAGTACATGTTTGCTTTTTCCATTCTGTATTAATACAAATTTAGAGTCTGAAAATATTTACCAGAAAGAAGTAGTAAAAATAAAAAAGAGGTTGTCCCATGCAAACTTACAACAAATTGGCCAACTGGTTAAATTGCTTAAATCACTGCTATCAATATAGTTAGTCTTTTCAACCACCATTTTTAAAGACTTAGATGAGTTATTTGGAGGGGGAGAAATACATGACTAGCTGTGATATTTGAGTTTAACTGGAAATTAAGCTTCATTTCACTTGAAATTAACCTTTATTGCATGACAAACAAGATTAAAAGTACCTCCTGAAGAATAAATGGATATAAAGCCAAATTTGTGTTTTCTCCTCTTTTCCCATTCCAGGTGTAAGGATACAGCATACCCTGGCTTTCGGATCTGCACAGGGCCTTTATTAACTTACCCTGTGTGTCACACAACTCAACACAGCACTCGAGCTCCTTGACAAGAAGCCCTAGAATAAAGTCTCTGAGGATGCACTGTACTGCAAGAGCTTTAAGTATTATGCACTCACAAGTGTAAAGTGCCTAGTATAAGCTGGAGGATCAAGGGAAAGGAAATGCCATTGCTACCTGCTATTTGGTGTAGAACAAGAAAGCAGCAAGTAATAATCTTTCCCCTCATGGTTTCCACTCAGCTGTGTACAGGCAGGCAGTGAGGCCAGGGCTCACTGGCTGAGAAGCAAAACAAATCTGATCAAGATGAAACTGTAGAATGAGATATATTAACCTGCCTGTTGCACCTAGAAACCAAATATTTGGGCTGTACACAGCTCTAGTATTGGAAGGCTCAGAGTCATAAGCCCCATCTATCTCTCTGCAATGAACCAAAGAGAAAGTCATTAGTGAATTGGTCAGGTATAATTAACAAATGGAGAGATAATATGCAGAGGCATTTGTGTAATCTAGGGCAGTTCTAACAATCTGTTAAATCTGCTAATTTAACAATTTTCACTATTGTCTCTTCTCCCGAGAAAGAATTGTAAAGGGCACTAAACATCTTTTTTTTTTTGAGATAAACCAAGCCAAAATGCCAGCTCAATCTTACACTGTGCCAGTTCTTGGCATGTAGCCAGATTTTCAGTGCTGATAATCTTGGGAGGAAAAAAATGAATATGCATACCCTTCAACCCCTAACACACTGAAATAGAGTTGCTCTGTCAGGAACAACAGCTTGTATCAGCTTTAGGTCGATCTCATCGTGACAGGAGCAATGTAACACTGAAATAAATATAAACAAATACACATTCTGACTTAATTTCCTAATTTTTGACGAAGGTTATTATCTAAATAGCTTTTTTTTCTTGACTGAGCATTGTCTGAAGGCTAATCCTGCATCAAAAAATATAATCTAGTGCTTTCTTCCTGATTGAGAATTATATTGCCAGATGTCACGAATGCAGTGGACAATTACATCACATTATAAAAGCAGGGCTTGATCCAACACAAAATTGAGGATTTTATTGCCTGGAATTTGCTAGAATCAAGACCATAATTAACAGATATGGTCACAGTTTTAAAAGCAATCTATGCATTAGTGATATATCTATTCATAGTACATGATAATCTTGTGACTATCTTGTACATAAAAACATCTGTATGGGTGCGGTTTTAACAAAAAAATTCTTTCTCAGTAATCAGTTTTTGTCTCTTTAAAGACACCATTTTTACTACTGTCATCCACTAAAATACTACAAAGGCTTTATTAAGATAATCAAGAATAGGAAATTAATTTTCCAATAAGTATCTTTACAATTACTAATATTTATTTTACCATTGATATGTAAAAAACAGATACAGTCAAGTGGAAATCAGACTTCTTCTGCACTGGTGGTCCAAGTGGAAAAATATTTATTTTCCCAGTTTCCCTAAGAGCAAACTTACTATTTTCTTTACTGTCTTCTCCAAGATGCAGACTCTATCAACATCTATTATATGCTGATTTTATACATGAAAGCAATCTAACTGCAATCAGTAGAACTACTCACATTTATAGTTAATCAGGAACAGCAGAAACAATGACTGGTTATAAAATCACAAAAACTATTTTAGCAACAGAGACCAGGCATATTGAAAGAAAAGAAACTTCAAATTCATAAAAGGTATAGATTTTCTACTGTACTCTTACTTTTTAGTATGCTCTGGAGCTAGTCTTTCTTCTATCTCAAACTGTCCTCTTGCTTCAGACTGAAGTGAAACTATGCTACTGTCACTGACATCTCTTCAGACTTGTACCATTCGAAGTGAGAGAAAAAATTAGCATAAAGAAATCTTTAAAAGCTTTGACTCAGCTGTTATTAGAGAAGGATGTCAAGGTTACCTATAGTGTATGTTGAAGAACGCTGGATGATTGTTGCCCTCAGGAAGGAGCGACATGCAGATGGCACAGCTTCAGATCTGGGAGTACACTTCATTGTTTTTTTGAATGTACAAGTGAAACTAAGAAACTTAAAAAGAATTAGATATCTTTTCCAAAGGAATGAATGAGTAGAAGAAAATGGAAATATAACATGGGGAGAACAGTTGGATATAGTAGGAAGTGTAATTTTGTCTAATGGAATTAAAGCAGCATTAAATTATTTTTTTAAAGTCACCATATAACCTACAATTTGATTCCTGGTTCTAAATACTTTTGTATATTATTAGTGATTTTAAGATGATCAGTGTTTTCAGTATTTGCTATAAATCCATGTCTATAGTGCTATGTGTTAAAGATAATAGTACTTCAAAGAAAATATTTAATACGCACATGTTCAAAGTTGCTTTCAATTACCAAATCACTAGAACATTCACATTTTCCTTTTCCTTCCTTTGGTATGTCATAAGAAACTTTCCTAGCATGGCATAAAATAAGGAATCATGTGTTTTATACTGCACTGAACAACAGATTGTTTGTCCTGGTGTTAGTGCTGACCCAAGTGCAGTGTTTTACAGTTTGAAGACTGAAGTGCAGCTTAGCTATCAAAACTACATTCCAGACTTTGTTTATTACTCTCAACCTTTCCTCTGTGGTTTACACAGCAATAAAAAATAAATATAAAAATATTAAATATTAAAAAAACGTTTCTTGATTTATAAATATTTCTTGACTTATCACAGCATTACACAGTTCTTTGCTTTTCTTGAAATTCTACCATCATTACAACTACTATGACATTCCTTCTGAAAAATGAGTGACTAAATATGCAAAACACATCTTCTGCTTTCAGAAAACAAGTATTTCAATTTGTTTGATTCACCTTAGAGATAATTATGTTCAAGAGTTGATATAAAAAAATATTTAATGAAATAATAAGGTTTATCATCAGCATTGGTTTCCTCTATCATATTCTTTTAAAACTAGCATTATTCTAGGAGGATTTTTTTCTTCTAAGGAAACATAGCAAATAATACCAGATATATGTAACCACTCCCAAAGGAAAACAAAATGAAATCATTTATCAGTTGTATTCTTACAGAGAAAGCCCCAAGTTGTCTTTAAAAGAGCCTTTTAGACTCTGCAAGTTGTTAAGCAGGGGACATTTAACCTGCTTTTTCTAACTGCTTCATTCCAAAGCATTTACTGAGAATCTGCTATTAAAAGTACCTCCAATCTGCTTTATACATGTCAATTGCAGAAAGCTATTAGCTGTAATTGGCAATTTAATTTTCTTTCTTTGTGCTACTTTTAGTGTATGATCAGCTTCCAGAAAGCAAGGTTTTAGACTTTCACTAATGTACCCTGAGCAATGTATTCACCCATGGCATAGGTAGGTCTTAGTTAAGAAACTAGTCTTCATCAAGATGTGATATTTTCAGTATGTGTCAAGAAACGTGAAAAAATATGTGCTCAGGAAATGACAAGTTGTGTGGAAAAGGAACAGTGAGATGAGTGACAGCACAGAGGAAAGATCCTGGCATGATGAAAACAAACGAAAAAAAAATTAGGATGCCATATATGTAAGTGGTGGGTCAGCTGAACCTAAATAATTGGCATCAAACTAAACCAAGCCAACATTTCATGGGTATAGGTAGGTACAGCTCACACTGGATCTTTTCCTAGGAGGAAAAGCTAGCAAAGAAGGGAGAGGAAATAGCAGTCTCCCATGCACTTGTAACTTGCACGCAGACTTTAAGACTCCTCAAAATCACAGAGCTCCTTTCCAGAAAACCCTAATTAAGCTACAGCTTAAGACTTCACTTGATCTAATCTGTAACCATGTGATTCTTCACCATCCAGTATTTAATTTCTGGGTAGTACTAGGATAAGTGCAGAGTTTACCAAAAGAGAACGAAAGGCTTAACATAAGTGTGAAAAAAGGTTCTGCATTTTTCCTTTGGACGTTAGCCACTGTAAAGTTTGCAGGAGGCTAACCATTATCTCTCACTGCTGGTCTGTCAATACAGAGCTAGTTTACTCTATGGGGATGGTAGAATAAGTAAAACTTTCTGTGACTGTGAGCCACAGTTTGAAGCCATAGCAAGTTAAAGAGGATCATATATCTAGTCACGTCAAAAAAGGTAGCAGTATGGCTACTGCTTTGCAGAAAAGCACAGTTTTTCACTATGACAACTCTAATGGGCTAACTAATTTTCATGTCCATTTTACACAGGGACAATCCCTACACAGATAATAAGGAGTGAAAAGATCAAACAGACAGCTAGGAAAAAAAAAAATCATCTGCCCACTCCTAGCACTTGGTATCCCACTGCTATGCCTTAAGATCACAGAATCCCAGCCTCAAGGTAGCAGGGACCTCTGGAGGTTGTCCTCTGCTTAAACCAGGGTCAACTACAACAAGTTACTCAGGTCAACAAGTTACTTATCCAAGTGGGGTTTGAATATCTCCATGCACTAGAGAGCCCACCACCTCTCTGTGTAACCAGTTCCAGCATCTGACCACCCTTACAGTAAATAAGTTTTTTATTACTGGAATTTCCTGCATAATTGGTCCCATTGCAACTTGTCCTTTTGCTAGATATCACTAAGAAGAGTGTGGCTTTTTTTTGTTGGGGTTTTTGGTTGTCTTTTTTTTTTTCCTCCCAGAAAAATTCCCCCCTCATTCTACATACACTTCAATTGCAGCTAGTGAAAACCAAACCCCATCATATGCTTGTTTTCCTTTCTTTTGGCTTCCTGCATATTGCTTACTTGGCAGTGAGAAGTTATGAACCATGTTCCGAATATGTTTCTGCTGGTTTCTGCAACTCTGCAGGATGACTTCAACAAGAAGTAACTATTCCTGAACATTGATCCTCTCAACTGATTTTGTTTCTTTCACAGTGAGATTGATTATCTTTACCTAGCTCCTACAGATCTCCAGGGAGTATACACTGAGAAACCATGGAGAATGTGATGGAAAAAGCTTTTAAAGGCCTCAAAAGTTATAGCATCAAAAGACTGACTAAGCACTTGTGTAAATGAAAAGTGCAGTCTCATGACAAAAGCTTTTCTCTGTGTAGTCAGACAAAGGAACTTGGTTTATCTCCTTCCATCATCCAAATACCAGCATTCAATCATTAATGGGAAATAAATCAACCTTAGTCATTTTTCAAAATTATCTTGTTGAAGTGTTGTAAGAGAACCACACAAAAGCAGAGAAAGACCCATATAAGAACTAGTGCAAGACTGAAAATCAGTCCAGAGTCATTCTGCAACATTAGAATCACAGAATCATAACATAGTGAAGTTGGAAAGGATCTCTAAAGGTCATCTAGTCCAACCCTCCCTGCAGAAAGCAGGGACATCTTCAGCTAGATGAGGTTGCTCAGAGCCCTGTGTAGCCTGACCTTGCAAACCCCCAGGGATGGAGCATCTACCACCTCTCTGGGCAACCTGTGCCAGCATTTCACCATCCTCATTGTGAAAATCCAAGCAGCTATTAATTACAACAACAGGAGAAAATCCAAAATGAAATGAACATGCAGGATGGGCAAGTTCATGAAGTGCTAAAAGAGAAGACTTTAAATTATCAGAAAGAAAAGTTAATACTTTGGCAAAAAGAAAGTCAATACTCCTTTTATTGTTAACAGCATCCTTTCAGCCTACTATAAATAAGCCTTCCTAGTTAAGGACTATATAAAAGAGCAAGAAAAATATTTAGAGACTTTTTTTCAAGAGGCATGTAATAATAAAGCCAGTAATTATGATAGCATTAGGAAGCTCAAGAGTGTATTTTACAGGGTCATTAATACAGTTCATGGGTAGCTGAAAGCACATGGCCTCTGGCCTCATGCCTCACAACACACATGGGGCACGCACTGATGGCTCTGTAAAGTACACCCTAGTGCATCTCACTGCTTTAATGAAGCCTCACAGATGAAATGCAAAACCATTTTCAGTTGAGCTAGAATATTTTGCTGAAGTTGAAAGGAACATTTCAGTCAAAGAAGCAAATCAACTAATGTGCAATAAATTATACCAACAAGTAGAGATGGAAACAGACTTGGTTTGAAAGAAATTCATTTACCCATAGGTTTCCTCTTGAAATCTGTGACATGATACAAATAAGTGCTTCCCAACTTCATGGAA
The DNA here is from genome assembly GCA_013396975.1 of Bucco capensis. NCBI lineage: Eukaryota > Metazoa > Chordata > Aves > Piciformes > Bucconidae > Bucco > Bucco capensis. The sequence continues at coordinate 363,121 of VWZO01001387.1, read as the reverse complement.
TATTAGAACATCAGTAAGGAAAATAGGTTAGGAATATGTTCAAATTTATTTTTGAGATTATTTGGAGTTATATGGCACTACGACTCTTCTCTCTACATTTTATACTTCTGTACTGAAAACTTCATTCTCAATTAATAATAAATAAATAAACAAACAACTTTTCCAACATACCTATGGCAACATAAGACCCCTTAACTAAAATCCTGGTGAAAAGTGTTGAGAAGATGAACAAATAATAGATGTGGGAGACTCCAGAAAATGAAACATCCAAGAGTTGGCAGAAAAACACAGCAAAAATCATTTTTAAAATCAGTGGAAGTCCTGACTGTGCAGTGAGTCTACCAAAGAAAGATTGCCCCCCTCTTTTTTATTCTATTTCATTAGAATCTTCACACAAAATGAGTGAAATATTACTGCAGAACATTGAAAAACCCCAGTAAGACTTATTTCTGTCTTGCTTCTCATTCAGAGCAATAACAAACCTCTTGAATCATGGGGAATATATTTCAAATATTAATTTCAATATAAAATTATAATTAATTCAATTAATTTATTAACTATCTAAACATTTCAACATTATATTTAATTAAGATATATTAATGATCTTTCTTTTTCCAAAAATATGTTTAGCTTGCAACACAAAATATACTCAAAATACTTCCAGAAATACATTTGTATTTATTATTTATATTTGCTTAAAAAGATTTTTATACTTTGCTAATAAGTGAGAGTAACCAATATACATCATTTCCTCTGGCCTTTCATAGGCCTTCATCTAGCACTTTTTCACATTATAATGTATTCAAATCCAGTTTTCTGCAAAATGATATTTATTTACCAATACATCATGGGATGTAGGAAATCAGTATATCAAATATTGCAGTCCTCTATATATTCTCTGTTGGAAAGTAATGCAAATTGCCACATTTTACTGTAGTATTTTCTGGGTTGGCTAAGGTAGGCATTTACACAGGGATCATGCATTAAATAGAAGAAAAAAAATTTAGGACCTTCTCTTGCCAGTACTGCTGCCAAGAGAGTTTTGTCTTCTAGATCTATTGTTCACATTACTCTTTTGAACCATTATAAAGTGCTGTTACAACCTTAAAATACAGATCTTGTTCAACTGATTCAAAAACATCATGAGGTACTACATCAAAGAAGCATCAAACCAGTATTTGAGCTAGTACCTATATATGTAAACTAATTTGCACACAAAAAAAAACATAAACTGAGCAATTTTATGCATTTGAAATGTGTGAAAAATGAGAACAGCATTTGCAATGGAAATCCCTGTCAAGTTATCTACTGCTTCCAAGGCCCCACTCTATACAGCAGTGCTTCATTTAAGCTTCAGAAAACTTGGGACTATTTTAATATATGTAATTAAATACAGTGTATTGGGAATTCTGAAGTATGTTTCCTGCTACCTCTATCCGAAGCATCACAAGAATCTTCATTTGCCTCTTCTCTGGGCATGAAATCCTCAGGAGTGAAGAGTGCCTGGTGCATGAGGACTGAGCACAGGTCTAACCTAGATTTTGAGCTATAGTATATTGCTTAATGTCTTCCTGCCTTGGTTGAAAACCAGAATATTGAGAACTCAGAGGATTATTTCAATGTTGGAACACCCTGCAGTGAGAGACAGACTGCATAAAAATCATCATTTATCCTCACCTCTTGGCTTGCAGTCAGACAGACAAATCCTGTCCTGGGAAGTATGGCATTCTGGCAAAGGCAAATTCTCTTTGCTTCTGAAGATGAGGCCAAATTTGGTTTGCTGACAAGTCTCCAATCACAAGTCAGTCAAAGGCTTAGGACAGTGTATAGTGCATACAGGTTATTTTGTATACCTGAAATACTTGTGATACTCTAGATTTGAGGTTTTGCACAGAAATCAGTGATGATGTGAAAGCCATTTGGACAGATATTACTTAAAGGAATGTGAAGGTAGCTACACAAAGCTAGATAATAAAAATTACAGATAACTTCATGAAGGAAAATATGGTCAAAGATTTTATTTTTATTTTCTTTCTGAGGCAGTAAGTTGTCTATAATTTCTCTTTAGTGAAAACTTTTATTTCCTATTTTGCAAGTATTATCAAGATGAAGTTTATTATGCCCTCAAAGACAAATCTACTATTTGGAAAAACTTGAATATTTTTATTACATGATTAAATATTGATCAAGGGAATTTATCTTACCAAAAAGTAATTTCTCTTGACAGAAAGGACACAAACTGCTCTTATGCCAAAATGAATAGTTTTGAAGTTTGTTATTTGTTATTTTTCTGTTTACCAAAAAAAAGTTTAGTGACAAACGTTAGAATAAAGCTATTACTTAATATGTACCTGTACCAAGATAGAAACATATTAAATGGCAAACAAAATGATGTCTCTGTGCCCTAAAAAATAGAGAAGCAGCTATATCTCCATCTATCCAAGCAGGTGGATAATGTCAATTTGCTGTGCTAGAAAAAGCACAAATAGAAAAGAAATGGTTCATTTTAAAAGTGCACTATATATTCAAGGTTCCCATTTCACAAATATCTTGCCTGCTGTGCACTGCAGTTGACCCTTTAAACATATCTAGCCAATAACCTATTGTTTACTGCAAGTCCATTTTGTCATTTTGATGGTACAGATTCAAGTGTGGCAATCTTCCTTTCTCTGCTTCACTGCATCCATGACTCCCTTTGGCTGGTACTAGCTCTCAAAAAAGCCACTGAAATGTCATTAATTACAGCAGGTTTGAGATCTGAATGCTAATTCTATTAATGGACCTATGAAATTAGGACACTGTAAATCTAGCTGAGCTGTGCTTGGGCCTCCTGCAAACTGAGCTGACCTGAGGTTACCTACTGTATTAAATAAGAATTGTCTAACACATTTTTAGAATTCTAAGTATGTGTAAATCAGACTTTGTGAAGTACACCACCAGAGGGAATAGATAACTGCAGTAAGCCTTCTATTTTATCTTCTCCTATTTATCTAGCATCAAATTCATTTGGAGTGCTCCATACCAAGAAACAGTGATGCCTAAGGCTAAGGTGAGATTAGATAAGGCCTTCCAGACACTTTCCCTACTGCCTAATCCCAAAATATTAACTTTTCATTGATAAGCAACTTAATATTCATGTATCTAAGGAAGACTTGTTATGAAGCTGCCAAGGGTCCCTAGAAGTATTTATGAATTAACATTCTCTGCTTGTTCTTCCAATTCAGGAAACTTAAATGCATGGGTTTTGACTGCAGATTTTGATGTGTTTTGCCATTAATTTCCCATCTTTACTTTCCATGTACTGTATTATTAATTAGACAATAATATATAATCTTCTATTCATCTATCATTTTTACTCAAACATGTTAGGTAATGGATAATAGAAAAAAAGGCTGATCAGAGAACCTTTGGTGGCACAGCAGAGCCAGAATCCAATGGCATCTCCAGACAGTACCTTGAAGGTTTCATAAAAAGTTAATAGATGTGCTTGTCACTGACACTAATGATCAAACATTTTCCCAGTTTTACTGGATATTAAATTGTGAACTATAAAAGAAAACCCCACAGCCTAAGCCATGTAGGAAAAAAAGAATCTTGCTACATTTTTTTTTTATCTCCTTTGATATCTAAGATAAACCTTCTTATTCAACTGTTACTTTCTCTGAATAGTCACTGTGCCATGAGTGGGTGATGCTTACTGAAGTGAAGAGGCTTATTTTCAGGAAGAAAGACAACTCACCAGTTTGCAGAATAGGAACATGATAGGTTATCTATGCAAAAACACTTACGTGACACATGACACTACTTCATCACAGTATCTTCATGAAGTTGATTAAAGGGTTTTTAATCTGACATGAAGCCATTTTGAAAGGGTTATGTCTAAATTTTATATATGAGTTTGAAATACATTTAGAAGGTATCCTCTGTTTAATATTTTCAGAAGCATTACCAAGATGCAAGATAGCAAAAAACCCTCCAAACTATGTGATGGGAACATACAAACTAAATAATTACCAAAATAAGGATTGATCAATTTGAAAAATTAGATTAATACTGGAAAAAAAAAACCCCGCAGATCTAATTTGAAAGCACTGGGGAAAAATATGGTAAGTTTTTCTGTTTAGAAAGTGAAAAATATCACAAGACAGTACCCTCTAGTCAATCACAATGGAATTAAACTCCTGACATAGGCAGGTACTTCCAAGTAGTTCTGAATTATCTTTCATTATAATATATTCTTCTCTCTGTGTTCAGTCCTGTAATCAGTCAACTAGATAATTCTTTAGCCCATGAAAAGCTTCACTAGGCTCCATTCTGGAATTACTAGAGGAACAAACTCATGTGCATAAACGGACTCATAAAGGAAAGGTTGTGCATTATTTTGTGCCTGTTGGGAATCTACAGTGCCTTGCTGAGAGCAAGGGGGATAATGGTAGAAATGCTGAGCTTGGCACAGATTGCCCAATGCTTACTGCAGGGCTATAACCTTATATTTCACATATCTCTTTAGCCAACAAGCCACTGCTAGTTGGTATGATTCCACACAGCAGCATTGTATACATTCAAACCTAATGTGTCTTCCTAATGTATTCTGACACAGCAACAAAACATGTTAGGGCATAATAGGACTCATCCTCTGTCACTACATCATCCATAAAACCCTAACAACCATTAACAAAAGTGGGAAAGGGCTTTTGTAACAGCATTTTTGCTTTCTTTTCTTTCCATACTCTGAGTTGTACTTTACATGAATGTTACAGTCCAACAGAGCTGACACAACACACTACTGAAAAACTGAGGTTTGGAATAGAAAAAAAACAGACCTCTTCTAAGAACAGCTCTTCTCAGAAGCTCTGTGCATCAGTAGCAATTTTTCCTTTTTCCTCAATGCATTATTCTAAATTATGGACAAGTAGTCTCTATCAAAAGGGGAAGCTCTGTACTTATGAGCCCCATTGATTTCAGTGCAGTAATTTGGGAAATAATGTAAGGATAAGCAGGATATCAGGCCTTTCAAACAGTGTTCTAATAGTGACTTTACTTTCAGCACGAAAAATATAAATGGGAAAAAACATCAAAGTGGCAGAACACCTCGAAAGATGTTTTCTACTCAGTAATCCCAGTCAATACTTCTCCAGCTAAAGGGTGGCAATACAAATACAAGAAAACAACAATATAAATGACAGGAATGATTCCTACACCCTCCTCAAAAGGAAAAATAACTTACAATTAAAGAAAGCATAACAAAGACTCACAAGTGTCCTTCCATTTTTGGCATAAATTATGGTCTCACAGTTATAGAAATTTTGCCTTCCCAGTGCAGATGTTATTCAGAATGTCAAATGAAAAATACAAATTACATATAATTTTTCCCTGTTCTTTATTACCACCTTTTTAAGTCAGAACCTTGGATTGACACTTTACTCTTTCTGTAGGGAAAAACACTACCTCTTAAAGAGGAAAGAATGGGAAATGTAAAGCAGTGCTTAACATAAAGATTCCTGCAAATCATTCTTCCATCCCCCAGTTCAGTTTGTAGGTTGCATTAAAAAAATGTTTCTTTCAGTTCTATTAAAGCCCTGTGGTTAAAAGATAATCAAGAGCACAAAGTATAAATTAATAAAGAAATGAGTACACAGCAAAACCAGCTATGTCCTTTCTCTCTCTGTTTGAGAGCAGAAGGGGTAGCAGCCAATCCTGACCCAAAGAATTCTCCTATTCTAAATGAACCTTTCGTAAGATAGAACACAGAAAAAGGCACTGGTAGTATTAAATGTGTCTGTCATGATCTTTTCTGGATGTGAAATAGGCTCCTTTTCTACTCCTTTTGCATTACTTTTACAAAATTTAAATAAAAAAGCTCTTGCTTTTTACCAGATGAATATATGTTAAATAAACATTTGAAGTCTCAAATGGTTTGAGCTCAAAATCCAGACTTGTCTTCATATCTGTCCTTTCTTAAAAAGAAGCAATAAGAACATGTCTGCACTTATTCCTCTGCTGTCTTTCAAGGCTATTAGATTCCTCAGCCAGCCTTCCTCGCTAGAGGAGATTGCTAGTGCAAGACTTCCACCTAAAGAAAATCTAAAGAAGATATAAATAGTCTGTTTCCAATGGCTTCTTATTCAGTAGCCCTCTGTTTTCCAGGGCAAACTGTTCTCTTTTCCATCTTATTTTTATCTAAGGAAAGATTCTAACAGACTTTCATTCTCAGACTCAAAGACAAAGCCTGACCAGGGAACTCACAGGGGGTTTGTTTGTTTGTTTTTTAAATACACTTCCTCCATACTTCTTTGATTTTTATAATTGTTTTCTCTTTACCAAATGAATTTCAATACTAAGTGATTTTTAGCATTTTATTCAGAAACAAATCTCACATCTCCATAAAATACAGATCCCCGAGCAGATTAGTCTATAAGACAAAAGAAGTTTCAACTCAGAATAAACAGAAAAATAACCTGAATTCCACCAAAAGTTGTCTACTATGGACTCAAGAATAGTACTGTAAGGAGTCTAATACTCTCCTTTCCCATCACAATTGGCCTGGAAGAAAATGTTGCTGTTGCAGCTCTAAACATTTCATTAACTGACTTCCTTATTATGAAATGTCACACTGCAAATCTTGGTGAAACAACAGCAGAACTCCTAGGAGTCACAGAGCCTGTCTGTGTTAACAGTATATCCACAAAGACTGAGAGAATCATAGAATGGGCAGGTTGGAAGGGACCCTAAAGATCATCTAGTTCCAACCTCCCCACACTGAGTAGGGATTCCAGTCACTAGCCCAGGTCACCCAGGGCTGCATCCAGCCTGGCCTTGAACACTGCCAGGGATGGGGCAGCCACAACCTCTCTGGGCAACCTGTGCCAGTGCCTAACCACTCTCCAAGTGATACAAGAAACACAGACCAATAAAGGTCACAGGAAAGAGAAAAGACAGACCTCATTTTGTCCCTACATCTTCTCATGTGAAAAAAAAAAAAATTCCCTGTCTGTACAGTCAGGCATTTCACACAGGGGCGAAGTGAGCTCTAGGTGTCCCACAGGAAAAGGACAGCCTCTCACCTTATGGAATATCATCAGGAAGGGAAGGTGAGAGCTTGTTAGCTAGGCATTTGTAAAACCATGTCTTATTTGATGTGACTAGAAAGGGTAATGTTCTACTGTACAGTGATGAGCAAGAGTTTCAAAACAGCAAAAATAAAGTTGGTATCTACTACGTTAAGGCAAAAAGTTCTACTCAGAGGCTATCTTAAGACCAGGGAAAAATAAAAGATTAAAAAAAAAGAAAACTCTCTAAATTTTCTTTTTGGATTACTGGTGTGTTTCTACACTACCTATTTAGTGATATGTCATTATTATTTATGTAATATATGACAGATAGGCATTGTGCCAGATACAAAATACATGAACAACTTCTACACCTAGTTAAGAGGTGCATTTATTTCACTAAGAAAAACCTGCAAGCCTGATACAAGGTTATTTTAGTTAGTCTGAAAGTAATTTCAAGTATTCATACCAATCGCTGAATTGTACTGTGAGTTTTAGAGGTTTTACAAAGAATAGGTCCCACTTAAAAGAAAATTAGCTCTCTGCCCCTTGAGGCTCTGTAAAGACCACAAAGACCAAAGAACCACAAAAGCATGAACACAAATGAAATGCTCCTAGGCTCAGTAAGATGTTGGCAGTGGTTACCTCAGGGATCAGTGTTAAATTACAAGTGAAAAGTCATTACCAGCAACGAAGGCGAATTAATTTTCATCTTTCAAGCAACTAGCCCTTTCAAACACTGCAACTACAAGTGATTTAGGAATTAGAATAAATAATTTACAAAAATAAACAGTGCTTTCAGATTATAGCTAATGTATTACTGGACAAAATACCTTACTGGCATATAACAGACAAATGTTCTTTGAAATATCAAAGACATGCACTGGTGTAAAACTAAAATCTTGATTAGAAGCACAGATCACAGCTAATTAACTGCTGCACTAACATGTGCCCAGGTCTTGAAGTCACTATACAAATTGGAAGACAGGAGGAGGGTGAAAAACATAAAAAATATCAGAATTTCCTTGCTTAAAGAACTATATCAAAAATTAAACCTCCAACTGGATAATACAGACATAAATCCAGCAAAAACAGTTATGATCCTTCTGGAAATGATTCAGTCCCTCATAAAACACAGCTATAGTAGACTAAGTTTCAAAATCTAAAGTCAAAATCCATTCCCTCCCCCTAAAATTAAAGTATATTCAGATGTCAAGTTTTTAACAAAAATAAAACTGTCATTACCCAGGTGAGAAAACAGAACCAATGAATTTTGGGCTTGTGCTAACTGAATTCAAAACACAAAGGAACACAGCAATAATGAAACAAAACCACCACACAAAAGAAAAGCAGAGTAGCAGACATTGCTAATGGCCATGGACTGAAAATGAAGTTGCCTGGTCTCCAGAACCAGTTCACTGCTGTGAATGACACCTGGCCTATCACACCACTTTAGATGTTACATGGATCTTATACCTCTGCCTTATACCTGTGTAAGGATTCTGAAGTTACTGTACTGACCTCAATAACATCCCAGAATTGAACTCCTGCTTTCAGGAGTCTTACCTTGCAACATTTTTGTAGAACAAGCACAATTAAAAACCAACAACTATATTGTCTCAAGAGCTGGTGAACTTGTATCATGCATGTGACAAACAGGAAAGCTTTATTTTGTAGAAATACAATCTACCAGAGGGATACTACACAAGTTTACCAGCAGCGTCAGCATATCCTATCCACTGTATCTGAAACACTCAAAAGTAGCTCTATTCACTCTCTAATTTGGCCTAGATGAATACTGGAAGTATTTGCATTGTACCCATAAAACTTCTCAAAACCACAATGAAGCTTAAAAGAAATGGATAAAAAAGTACAGCTCTTATTAATGTTTTCATAACCTCCTTCGCTTTGTCAAAATATGAAAAAAAATCATAATAATCAAAACTTGGTCTCTTTCTTCCAACATAAAACCCAGCTACCTGTGACTTAACATTTAAAAAGACAATCAAATTTACCTGTCTATGAAGTCAAGCCTCAGTGTCGTCATTCACAAAAAAAAAGAGAGAACATAGCTGAAGAGCTCAGCAATGAGAATACCTGTTTCACACCACAAAAAGCATGACAGCATGTTCTTCCAGATAATACTTGCAATGTCTTTATAGCTTATCCCCAGAATACAAATATTTTATTTGACAAAGAAAATGAAAAAGTTGTTGTTGTTCTTTTACTTGTCTGTTTGGTTTTTTTTTTTTATAACACATTCCCATGTATAACATGAATTGCATTGCAGATAGCATGGATTAATGGAAAGCTGAAAGCTTCTTACCAAGTACCCCAAGGCGATAGTTGACTGTGATGACTATCACATTCCCATAACTTGCTAGAACACTGCCATCATATAAATTTCCAGTGCCTTCCATGTAGGACCCTCCATGAATATACACCATCACAGGCTTAGGTCCCCCACTGTCCCGAATGTCTGGAAAAAACATTAAGACACATTTTATCTCAAGAAAGTACCAAAAAAAAAAACCATGCTTTTTTTTTTAATTTTAATTATTTTTTTTAGTGAGGTTATTTTTCTTGAAGTGTTTCTCAAGCAACATCTTTTACATAAGGAAATGGACAGGTGAGCATAAGTGTTTCTTTGTGGCTTGCTTGTAAGAAGTTCATGTTCTGGAAACACTGGTTGGCCTCAGAAAAGAAGGAATTGAAAATGGTAACATGTTTGCTCCAATGCAATGGGCCAGTGGTCTGATTCTGCTCCTGCTGAATTTGCTGTAGAATGCCTACTGACCTCAGTGGGAGCTCATTTAGGCAAAGTTTGAATACTTCTGAAAGCTCCACCCCTCTTTTTGCTCACTTAGCTGAAGGGGGTTCACCATATTAGGATAAACAAGATTTCTGCTCATACATAAATTGGTGATTGCTTCTGGTAGGGTAAGATCAATAACTTATAAAAAGGATGCTTAAATGGCTGTCCTTTGGTAGGTCTGAAGTCTAAACTACTTGGAAGCTGTTTAACACAGACCTCAACTGGATATTATTTTTCACCTAGGTAACCTGAAGTTTAAGGTGTGTGAGTACTTCTCATTTTATATATATCTGAAAAGGAACATATATTTAAAATACAGCTGCCTGGAACAATGCTTGTAAGTCCCCACCCTGCATCCAAACAAGTGACAAGGTTCTCAAAAGTGGCACTGAATACATGTAATAATTTCAAATCTGTAAAGTTCTGCGATTCTCTCAGACAAGAGAATTAGATATTAGCATAGTGTTGAATTTCTTTTTAAAGAATACATTGATTTGGGTATCCCTGCACCCTAAACAGATGCTTGTAATTACCAATTCTAAGCAACAGTTACTGGTGGGACAATATAAGGTTTTTAAGTATTTTATGCTTTTGGACAGGAGAGAAGTCAACTAAGGTGTAAATTTAAACTTTTCTATCTGGCTTATATTTTATTTTTATCTCATTTAGCAGGTGCCTGAGTCTTTCCCACTGCCCAAGTCAAGACAGTATATAAAATTTCCCAAAGAGGAACTGTACTGCATATTCTGAAGACATTTAGTCTCATTATGACAGTATTCAAGTGACTTCCCTGATTACCCACTTCAGTGTCTGAAGAAGCCTCAGATGTATTGTCTACTCCTTTGATTTGGAGGAATCTTAGTTAAGAAGCTTTCAAGTAAGCTCGCGGTAGAATTGTTTGAACTGTTTCTCTGCACTGAAAAGACTACTAGGTGAGGGCAGTTACACTAAAAGCTCTGCTTTTTGAATTTGCAGGAAAAGATCAGCACAGATGTGTCCATTTATAGGAAGCCAGTTGCTATTATTATTTTATATTGATTCTAATTTGAAGAAAATGCCAGAACAGTCAAGATCAAAAATTGGATCTTCAATATTGGGAAGTACTAGAACAATCATTTATTCAAGACCAAAAGGATGATGAAAGGTAGTGCATGAAATTGCTTGTATTGCTTCCCTTGCTCAGGCATATAGTAAGGGCTTTCCAACATGCAATTTTCAGAGTTGTAAAGCTAAGGAGATTATTTATCTTTATTGTCCATAGGATAGAATTATGAGCTCCTGAGATTTAAAATCTACAACAAGGAAAAAGTCTTTTCAAATTTATATACTGTTTTCAGTAGATGGTTTGTTCATAGTCCATGCCTTTTTTTTTTTTTGGATACAAATATGTAAGGAAAAATAAATTATTAATCTGAAATCACTGTGTGACTGTTCCCAGCAGAAACTATACGCACTTAATTGTGTGCTTGGTGGTAGCACAGGGGGAGACCGTCTCAGAATTCTTCTTTAATTAAAATTACATAGAATTACAGAGCACCAACTGTGAACAGTAATGAAATGTTGGTAGTACTGGCCCGTTTATCTCAAAAATAATACTGGAATATTGAGAAAAGAATGAGTGTCCTTCATCTGAGAAAGGATGCACACATTCATGAATAAAATCTGACATATAAAGAAGTGATACTCCCAGTAAATTCTGTCTCTACCATACTTGTGTTATTTCTTACTACTAATATTCTTGTAAAGATTGCAGACAGATACAGAAATACTAATTTTCAACTCTGCTGATGGGCCATGTCAGTGCAGATGACATACAGTATGAATCTTCCTCATGCTGCTTTGCCTAAGTATTCATTCTTAAGAGAAATCCCTTCTACAGGAGAAAAGAAGAATGGTGTTTCTGTGTGTCTCAGGCAGTTATCTAGTACTGGAGACATCCATGAGGCTATGCAGCACTCAGCTGAAGCTAGAGGGACTTTGGGCTGTGGGTTATAGAGCAGCTATGGAGCTCTTCATGTAAAGAAGATAAATCACTGCATTTTGGTCTTACAGCCAGTGGTTTCATATCAATTGCTATCACACATCTATAGCTTGGAATATCTGAAAGGTGCAAAAATTCAGCTGGGAAGGTACTTTTTAAGTACAGATCTGTTAACTAGTGAATGTTATTAAACAGTAAGATCAAAGGCAGAGGGAAAAGAATCAGACCATAATCAAGAATTGATTCCTACCTGAAAGAGAGTAAATGTTCCCCCATGAAAACCATCAACCCTTAAAATTAAAATGGAGGAAATGAGGAGAAATTCTATATTCTTTCAAAAGTGGCAGTAAGATGTACCTTTCAAAGTGCTTATTGGAATTAAGTGTCCAATTCAACAAAGAAAATAATTGAGATTTTTTTGGCACTTAGGTACCTTTCAAAACCTGACCATAAATTATTTGATACCTCTTTTCTACAAGCTGGTAGCAGTCCTTGGTGTGCATGTGCCACAGTGGTCTCAGTAAACTGTACTCATACTTTGTCACACAGATTAATAGTTATTCAAGGATGCAGATTAATAGTCATTTGTGGAAGTAGCTCACTCTGAAACTGAAGAAGTGGGGTGCAAATGTGGAATTTCTGCCAAGTGTAGATTTATATACTGAAATTTAGTTGTGTAATGGAATTTTGGCTGCATTTTATTTAACTAAAAAGCAGACACATGAATATTTCCAAAGATATATGCAGGAACAGTGTTGTTCAAAATCCTTCTTAAATTCAACTCTTCTGCTTTTACTCACACAGAAGATAAGTTTTGAGTGTTGTGATTTGTTTGGCTTTAAATTCCTACTTCATAAAACATCTAGGTCTTACTGTATAGCGGAGAAGGAACTTATTTATATGACATATACATAAACTTTCTTATTATGATATCCATCATCTCCTTCTGTATCTAATAACAAAAAAGGGTTCTATAAGTATATTAATCAGCAAAGGAAGGTCAGGGTGAGTGTTCCCCCTCTGTTGAATAAGGAAGGCAATTTAGTCATGAGGGATATGGATAAGGCAGAGCTGCTCAATGAGCTCTTTGCCCAGAGAGGTTGTGGATGCCCCATTCCTGGCAGTGTTCAAGGCCAGGCTGGATGTGACCCTGGGCAACCTGGTCTAGTGATTGGCATCCCTGCCCATGGTGGGGAGGTTGGAACTAGATGATCTCTAAGGTCCCTTCCAACCTGGCCATTCTATGAATCTTTCTAATGCTTCTTGTATCTACTTTTTATGTCTGGTCTTAATTACAATTACAGGCATTTTCGGAATAGGGCTGTCTTTTATTCTGTGTTTGTTGCATCACACAACAGGGAACCAAGTCTGACTGCAAATACCAGTCACAATTGTCATATATAACAAAACATAATTATAGCTTCAGTCATTTGAAGCTGATGTGAACCTGCCACATGACTTAACAAGTATAATTGGCAGAAAACAACCAAAATGGGAAAGGAAGAAAGCCTACCTGGAGACAACTTAGCACAAAAATACAATTAGTTCAGCACAGTTGCACAAGCAGTGTTTTTCTAAATGCTATAAAAATTGTGATCTTTTGATGTAGAGTATTAAGTAAATCTTGGGTTTTGAACATGAAATAGCACAAGAACAGTGGGAAAATTCAGACTGGTTACTGTAAAACCTACATGTTTCTTGCATTGAATATTATATGGATACAGGTGTAGCTCTTCCATAACATTTTTGTCCTAAAATATTTAAGTAGAGCATGGTACCAGCAAGTGCAACTCTTAATCATTTAAAAGCCTTTTAACAGTATACTAACTGTTTTTTTAACAGTATTTAAAAGTATTGACTGTTCAGTTCAAATCTTTCTGATGCCTCATAGATGTACTGCTATTTTAATAAGTTACTGCACTTAGCAGTGCTAATCTATAAACATCCATTAATATCATGTTATTAACCTATGATATAAAACTAGATATCCTGAGGCTATTAAAGAAACTATAGAATTTCTGTTAGGAGTGGCTTCTAGACATGACTCATTTTAAAATACAGCCTGTGCCCACCAGGTTTCAGACAAACAGAATTATCTCCTTTTTAAATTTGGGTGGGGGTTTTTTGTCATACCAGTGGATCATTTTCTGCACCTCAAACACTTAACTAGTTTTACCTGAAAGTGATTTGAGAGCCTGATGAATGTATATTCTAACATTAAAAAAAAAGGCCTATGCTTTTACACATATGCAGCTGGAGCAGATTCTCATTAAAGTAAGACTTCATACTGCCTAGGTAGTCTAAGGCAGGACTACTACCTAGCCAAGTAGGTGGTAATTCTGAATTATTAAAAAATGATGGTTAGAAATGCAAAAGTTGACAGACTTTTCACAGCAGAAGCAATGTTTGATAGTGCTAAAACTACAATGGAGCCCCAAATTGGTGCTTAAATTAAAGGTCTGTCAGAATTTTTATTATGCACATTTTCAAGTATTAATAACATCACTACAAAAATTCAACATTACCTGAACTGACGTTCTCAGTGTAAAGAGAAATTATAATCAGCAAAATTTAATATGCAATTGACATCGGGAGCTAGAATCACAGAACTAACACGAATGGGCAACAGGATGAACAGGAATTATGTCTATGTGTATCAGTTAACAAGTGCATCCAAAGTGGTAAGATCTCTGCTACTGCAGCCTGGCTGGAACTCATTAGAGGCTATAATTAAGGCTGGAGCATGTGGTTGCTTTGCGAGGTAGACAAATGTGTTCTGCTGTTTATGATCTCTCAAGTCCGAAAACATACCACAAGTGCCAGACAGAAAGATTGTTTCTCCCCCTATTTCTTACCATGACAGCTGAAAGCAGATGAAATGCTAAATTTGGCAACCTAGTCTTTTTTAATACTAATGGAGTGGTAAGGTTTTTTGGAGAAGATCCTCGATTCTGAAATATGCTCTTTTTTGCGCTAATGACGCCACAGCCTGTTAAGCAGAAGAAGGGATTTGCAGATGCATTCTGCATCATTAGCAATGTAACATTTTAGTGGATTTTTTGTTTGTTTTGATTTAAAACATGCTGTGGACCAAGAAGTTCCTTCAGTCAATGAAGTCAAATAGCCCATATAAGAGAGTGCATCAGGCTAAATGATCAGAATCATCACAGTTACATCCTGTGAACAAACAGCAACATCTGTTCCTAATCTGTCTCCTTTTTCACAGGAGGGACTGGAATGGAGAAGGGAAGAGTAAAATGAACTAGCAACTATAGAGCAGACGCTGCTTCTGAGGCATGGATTCTCTGTTCCCCGCTTTACTATGGGCACGGTGTCTGTATTCCTCATTTCTAAAAATGGAATAATACATTTCTTTAGCACAGAGGGATGCTGTGAGACTGAATACATTAAAAACAGAGATGCTCAAATAGCACTGGGGATTAAATAAGGATCTAAGATTGACAGATTGATGTGCTGAGGTAAGGTGCATATGCCAGAATGGTGGATGAGAAGATTTCATTTGTGAGAAATCCTTCATGGATATTTCATACAGCACTAACTACCTAAAAGTCCAGTTCTGATCCATGAGTACACTGGCTAATTAATGACTCGTGTTGCTGTATGGGAAGTCATGCTAAGGATTTTAGTATGCAGGAACTAAGGGTGCATGAAGAGCTACCAGGTTTTGCTGTAGCCATATTAAAATCAAGTTAAATTATCTTACCAAAAATACAACTGAGATTAAATATTAAGATTAAAAAAATTTACTTTAAATTAAGCCTTGTGTCTATACTGGGGAAGTTACAGTAATTCTACTACTGACCAACTTCAAGTTAAAATTTGCATCTACATTAGATATTGCTTACCTGCATATTGGGAAATGGGCAAATCCACCTCTGCTATAAAAAAGGAGTACCCCAATGCTCACTGGTTGCAGGTGCTTTTGCCACTCTTGGTTTTGGTGCCTGCTCAAGCACTTCCATACTTATTGAAAAAACAGTAAGCAATTTCAAGCGTAGACATGAAAGGGTTAAACAGAAACAGGAATGCATAGAGTCTTGTAAAAAACGCCACATTTATATAATTTCTGACTTTTTGCGCATTTTACATTCCTAGAATTTGAAAATACCTTCATTTTTTCAACAGCAAATTTGTAGATCATTAGCTGGTAATGTGCACTACAGCCTTTGGGTCTTTTGAAAACAGAAATGAAAAATGATCTAATTAAGCCTGGTCTACTGGTTGCAGCATGTACCAGGGATTTGAGTTTGATTACTGATTCCAGTGCTCGTGCTGGCAAGGTTTGGGCCACAATACTGTGGTAGTGACACGTAGCAGCAGATGGGAGTAGGATTATTGAACACTGGTTTAAAATGACATTTTCTAATCAAACTGTGATGTTTGAGTGGCATAATACAGTATACTTTACAGGCATTTTATCAAATAAGCTCCTACAAAAAAAAAATCTTTCTTCGGGAAAGGTGAAATACAATAAATGAACATGGGAGCTCTGAATTTCTTAACACATACACAATCCTGGCCATTTTAGTAATCACTGGAGATTGTTTATGTAGCCAGGATACTATGTTATATGGACAGGGTTTTTCACCATGTATAGTCCTGTTGATCTAATATTCCAACTTCATCCTTCAATTTTCTATTTGTTTTATTTTATCCCTAGTTATTAGTTTGCAGATTTTTATATTGAGTAAAAACTACCCTACCAAAAGGTGAAGGGTTTGATGGACAGGTTAGCAGAAATCTTGACAGGTGAGGTGGATTTTTGCTTTGTCCCTCTTCTTCCTGCTTGTCATACCCAAATACTTAAGATTTGAAGTTTGTGAACTCTTCAGTTCTGCATATGCAACAAGTGCTAGAGGTCCAGCACAGAAAAGCAGGATCACAAGATGCAGGTCTCCTGATACTGCTCCTCCACTGAGGACCTCAGTAGACAGGGTTTCTACCAACCCTTCAGCAGCCTTTAGTCTCTACTGATGATAAAAATTTAAATTTGCCCTGTCTCTCTGTGACTCTCAGAAGCAGTAAAAGTCTAATTACTGCCTGTATTCTTCTGTTGGCATAGAAAGGAGAACAAAATTGTCACTTGTATGCCAGAGAAAATTAATCCCAGGCCTATAAATTAACGAGATTTATTAGTATTGTAAATGTGTTTCTTCCCTCCAGTTTGACTGCTGTGTTCTTACAGTCCTTTCTCTCTCTCTCTCTCCTACAACTGCCAATGTGGGAGATGGGTTTTCCCTGACATGGACACTTCTTCTCCAAAGATTGAGGTCCCTACTCTCATCAGATTCTATGTACTAAACTGCTTTCTGATATCAATCACTCTCTGCTGAATTTTAGCAATCTGAGTAGTCTTTTTTAAGTGTGTCTAAGCAGGGAAGGACTCAACAAATGTTAAGCCATTAGCATCTGTCTCGGCAATTATACAGCAATTTAGGAGAGCCATTAAGGTCCACTGGATGAATAACCCAGGTTTCACACGGTTTCTTAGAACATATTGTTAAAACAAGACATAGTAACTTCTACAATGGCTAATTCAATATCACAGGTCTTGGAGAAGACAGAAGAGTGTCCCTTACAATATTTTGTAATGAACGGATGTAAAAATGACTTGGCCTTAGAGAGCTAAGTGGATCTGAATTATCATACATAGCTCTGAATAATATGAGGGCTTTCAAAAGAGATTTTCAATTAACCAGAACTTGGGCTAGCTGGTCAGATTTCATTCATATATTTAACCATACATTCAGTAAAGGATCATAAATCAGCTGTATAAATTTGTGTATTTATTTGTGTATCTCTGTTGCGTTATTGGGTAAGAAATTAAATGCTCATATTTGCCTTCCTTCTTTTGTGATAAGACTGCATGTTTCTGTTTGAGTAAAACAGTTTATGTTCTATGTGATAAAAAATTTCTTAATTAAAAGCCTTGCTGTTTACAAGTTAAGCTTCATTTTAGTGTCTGGCAAAAAAACTCCACCCAGATATTAACAGAGAAGAAAGCAGCAACTCTACCAGTCTTATATGGTAATTTCTTTTACTCATTTACCACAAAATATACAAAGTATGTGTTTAACATTCAGAATTCTGAAGCACATCTACTTGAAGGGATGAGACTGCCCAGGAGAAAGAGCCTCTTGTTACCATTTTCATAGCCCTGAAAAAATATCAAATCTGCATAGCTTATATGATTATCAGACATAATTCATAAACAGAGTAATATGCCTGACATTTCAAACCTTCAATTTTACTTGGTAATAGAGTTTTCAAAGGGTCAGCAAAGGCAGATAGGCATCTTTATATGCCTATATAAAGAAGGGACCAGATTCCTTTAGATGACATCAGTTTAGCTCCACTGAAGTCACTGGTGCTGCACAGAGCCTCACCAATTGCCAATTGCACCTGCCATTGTAGGGCTACGTCTCTTCTACAGAGAAGCAGGGTACTCTCGTGTTTATTTCTGTTCATGGCAATGTGAATGCAGAAGGATTTGTATCTGGGAAAACTCAGTTGCTTAAGAGACACTTTGAAAGAATTTTCTGTATTTTTCCCTTTATAAACATAACATTTTATACGTTTATCAAACTGAGATCAGTCAGTGAAAAAAGAAACAGCTTTGTACTTGGTGAAATACATAGGGTTAGAAAACATGCAAAAAGGTGTACAGAGAAACTTTAAAAGAGTGTTAGTTTAACTAGTATGGACAAAATTCAGTCAAAAGGTGGGATGCAACATATCAAAAGTCCATTTCAAGAAAACAAAAAACCCTCCTCTTTAAATATTGTTACTGGTTTGTATCAAAACGTAGAACTTAACAACATTCTTTCTTTTAAAAAATTAAAAAGATATATATAACAACAAGCAAGAAGACAAAACACATCAAAAATGGGAATTAAAAAAAAAAGAACTCTTCAAAAGAAGACAAGAAGTCAAAAAAAGAGGGGAGAAAAAAGATTTTCAGGGATCCTTGTCATGCAAATCAGTTTGGCGGCAAAAAAAATACCTTCATCTTCAGCACCGTCATTATCACCTAAATCATCTGTCTGTTTCTTTGTAAGGGGACCTAGGATTGAGAATGGAGAAAATGGAGGAAAAAAGACAATTCAAGAATATACAAGACTGAGGAAAAAAACAGTGAATATTAAATTCCCGTGGATGTTTCAAGAAAAACATTTGCAGGGAGGGAAATCTTAGTTCATAACAACCAATTTTTCATTATGTTTTTCAAACATTACTGTAAAAGCTTCCCTAGGGGGTATGGCTATTAGAAACATCTAGCACATGAATCAAAGAGTGCCCAGTGCTTTATTGGTTTTAAATGAAGAATCAAAGCTTGTTTACTAAAAGCATACCCACTATAAACTATATTTATCAACTTAATTTAATTGGTTTTTGCTATTTTTGTTATTAGCCATAGTGGAGACAAGAACTGCCAAATTACCTCTTGCATTTGATGCAATAAGGTTGTTAATAAATGTCTTGACAGTTGATTAGAACAATATTTTCTGTGAAATGCTAATTCACATTTCTAAGTTCAACCATTTAATCTCATGCTTGACAAAGACAAGCATGGGTTCAGCTTTTTTCTTTTCTTTTTCCTTTTTATTTATTTTTTTTTACACACTCATTACATTCATTTTTAAATAGAACTGTAGAATCCCTTGAAACCTTTGACTACCTGCTGAGATATTTGTAAAGAAACATGAAAATCCATATGTAAACTAGAAACAGGAGTGAAATCCTAGACCAATGAAGACAATGGTTTTTGCCATTGATTTCAGTGGGGCCAGGGTTTCACACACAGCATACAAAGAGCTGCATTGAATGTGGAACTGAAGTTTTAGCTTGGGCAAGACACACAACATCATAATTCCTTATTTCTATAAATGGTTGGCAAGACAAAATTCTTTCATGCCCAGCACCTGTATCATTAACAAGGATTAATAGATTCATCATCTTTTCCAATGGGAAAAATGCCCGCTCCTTTATCAAGTAATAAAAATATACACCAGAAGGAAAGTCAAAGGCCATTCTGAAAATACTTCCACATCATATATTTTACACACTTACGCACACACAAAAGACAGTTGGAACTCAGCATTATTTTCTTTTTTTTTTTCCGAGCTCTCTCATTTCCATGACATTCTGTAATTTGCATGCAAAAAAGCAATCAGTACGAACACAGGACTAAGTAACAAAAAAGAAAAAGCCAGCCAAGCACAGAGTATAAAACGAGAACTTCCTCATGCATAAAATAGCAATAGACAAAAACAACAACAGAGGAGAGATGAACAGTATGTGTTGATATTTGCAGTAGATGTAGGCAAGAGACATGCATTACTATAAGCACTGTGGAGTTTTAAATCATTTGTATTTAAAAAGCTCTATCTCTGTTATTTTATATGATGTTAGTCATCCAGCATTAAACCTGCCATTTGTAGGCAAAATACCATGTATTTGAGTGATGCATTTTAAAGAAATTCATAAAATGTTCATACCAGGTACATGGATTTGAGAAACAGAAACAACCCATGAAGTACCACAAGATTTTAACTGGACCATATCACTGAAAACCAAAAGCTGAATACCTTAATTACTGCATCAGTCAGCAGTACAGCTTTCATTCTAAATACAGAACACTAGAACTATACATCATAAATTAAACATAGTCACACCTGCAACAATCCCTCTCTTTAGTACAGAGTCTTGATGAAGCAGTAGTTTCTCCCAATAGATGCTCTGAATATAATCTTTACAGTATATGGTATCTAGATAATGTGACCCTATCCAAAGGCACACATTCAAAGGTCTTGCTGTCCATCACTCTCATACCACAGCTACTTTACTTCTAAAAGAATAAAAGCAGAAAAGGAAAAGATGTATGCAAAGAACAACAGTATTTTCATGGTGGATTTTCAGCATGGTGAACAGGAAGAATGAACTCAAGAATTTTAAGAGCTATGCACTTAATAATGGAGAGCCAGACACAGCCAAAGGTATATATATGTACACACTTAACAGCTTCTTGTTATCTTTTACATTTTTTAAAAGTCCCCAGAAAGGAACAAAGTAGCATCTGGAAAGACAAACACCATTTCTCCAAATAACTTGCACAGGGAGGGGCAGTTTCTTTTCTGGATGAAACCAAAATAATGAATGGTATTTTTTTTTTTTTTTAATGGCTGGCCTTTGTGAGGTATTTTTTCACAGTATCACAGCATGTCAGGGGTTGGAAGGGACATAGAAAGATCATCTAGCCCAACCCCCCTGCCAGAGCAGGATCACCTAGATGAGCTCACACAGCAATGCGTCCAGGTAGCTCTGGAATGTCTCCAGAGGAGATGACTCCACAGCCTCCTGGGCAGCCTGTTTTCTAGATCATGGTTCCAGATGTCAATAGCAGTTACATAGTGCATCAAACATCTCAGTGTGAATGACCATCTCATATCATGGAGCTAGCTATTAAAAATAACCTGGGTAATTGTAGTATTTATACAATCATGAGTTTCTCTGAAAATCCTGAAAAAATCTGATCATCTTCCTTATAATCATAGAATCATTTAGGTTGGAAAAGACCTTTAAGATCATCAAGTCCAACTGTTAACCCAGCACTGCCAGTCCACCACTAAACCATGTCACTAAGTGCCACATCTACAAGTCTTACATCCCTTCAGGGATGGTGACTCAACCAGTTTTCCGGGCAGCCTGTTCCAGTGCTTGACAATTCCTTCTGCAAAGGCCTGACCTACTTTTAAATTGTCATAGATTAAACATGCTTTCTAATATAGCTATATCTCTATTTCACGATACAAAGGCTCTACTTGCCACATCCCCTAAGCAGGAGGTTGCATCCTGATAGAGACATGTGGCAGACCCACCAGGAACCACAAACAGTATTCTGTTAAGAACAAGACGAGATGTGATTTCTGCCACAAGTTTGTTCCAGTCTGTAAGTACACATTCATTACATCTCAGCAACAGCTAGCTTAGAGAAACAGACAAAAATGCTTTCTGCTTCCTGGAGTTACAATATGATCTGAGGTCTAGGAACCAAAGAAGAGTTTGGTCCTCATGCACCAGACATGAACTACACACCTATTTTCTG
The DNA here is from genome assembly GCA_013396975.1 of Bucco capensis. NCBI lineage: Eukaryota > Metazoa > Chordata > Aves > Piciformes > Bucconidae > Bucco > Bucco capensis. Next base: position 341,150 of record VWZO01001387.1, on the reverse strand, counting down.
TTCTTCATCTATACATACAGGGATGCTGCAAAACTTTTATATTTATAAATTGCTCCTCAATCCCTAAAAGAAACACCAACTCAAGCCCTATTGTGCACATGGCTGTCTAAAGTAGCATAGAGCAACATCAAGTGGTTCATTCTTGGTCCTCAAAGAGGAAGCAGAGCTCTGTGCTTCACTGTTTATACTCTGTGTTACCTGCTTCATGTATGGAAACTGAAGAAGTTTTCTGAAATCATGACAGGACAGTAGAATTACAAGTAGTCCTGGGTTAGACTTTCACCCATTTCAGCAGTAATTCTCATTCTAATATCAGTAAGGAATGGCTTTTGTTTCCAGTTCTGTGGAATTCACATTGACACTGAAATCACCATCAGATAAAATCTTAAGGAGTCATCCTACAAAATTTAACAGCAATAGCCTTTTTAAGTAAAAATAAATCAGGACTGAAGTTGCTTAGTCAGTGTATAATTCTCAGTTATTTTCTGCAGGTTTGAATTAATGGTGTACAGAAGGTTTATGATTTTGAAAATTAAACATATCCCTCAACCAGATGTATTACTTTAGCCCTAGCTGTTTATTCAATACATGATTCTTTAAGGTTCTTCCATCTTTTTAATATTCTTTATGGGTAATAGAAACTAATTTTTTTAAATGTTGATACTAAGACATGATAGACTAGGAGCCAATGAAACAAAAGAGATGCATATATTTTTACAGAATTATGACTGCTGAAAGTCTTGTCTGCAATTTTCCACTGTTGTTCCATTGTAGCTTCTCTACATCTTTTGTGAAGTCTTGCTTACTCCTCTCCTTTGAGTATTTCATTTTCAGAAATGGGTATCCATGACAAAAAGACCGTTTTACTGTGTTTAAGACACAAGCCTTCAAATAAATACAGTGCTTTATTGTGCTGGCCTAAATTTTAGCTAAAGTTTAGGTAATAAATATTAAATACCAACAACGTAATCAAGTACCATTAATAATGGAGGGAAAAGAAAGGGTACTAAAGCCTCTGAAATGGTGATGCAAAGATGATTTACTTTCATTCCTGATTTACTCTCAAAGATTTAGTCTCATTTAGTCTCCTGTTGCTGCATACCCATAACTCTCATTAACGCTCATGGGAAAGTAGACCCCTAAGTCAGTTTAAAAAGGGGAAGAAGAGATTACTGCATTTTGTGTCTCCTAAAGGCAATGAATGAATAGTCTCCCTACAAAAGCTAAAGGAATGCTGTGTGCAGGAGGAACTCCTAATGAACTCTCTACTCATTTAATTTAAAAATACTTCTTACATTATTTAAAGGATTATTCAAATATTTATTCTATTTGTATTGCAATCAATGGTAAGGAAGCCATGTGATGCATTTTAAAACCTTGATAGCTCAGTCCTGCACATTTGCACATGGCTTTTCTTCGCTCAGAAGCAGAGGAATAACCTATCTCCTGTCCAGTTAGCTAAAGAATAATTATGGGCTCAGAAATAATTAAAGTCCAGCTATATTAATTCTGGGTTTTATCATTTCCCTTTGATGAAGGACTAAGGTACTTTAGCTCCCAAATACATTAAAGCTGATTATAAATTCTCTCTTTATGGTCTTGATTTGGCAGAAATTATCTGTGGCCTTTTAGACTGTATGTGTGTAGGAGGCATGGAAGCTGTGGATGTCATTAGCTTTATGGCCTGGGAAAGCTATTCATCAGAAAAAAGTCATACTGAGAGTTGACAGCATTTTGTAAAACAACAGCACAAATCCTCTAAACTTAAAAAATCTGTGCTTATGTATACGGCCATTGTTAGGGTCAAAATGTTTTCCTTTAGCAATGAGAAAAGTGGGAAAGAAAAAGGACCTTTTTACATTAGGTTAAATAGACTCCATGGACCTACCAGTTTAGAAATCTCTGTAGTAATAATCATTCTTTGAACTAAGGTGTCTGTTCAATAAAGAGAGAAAGAGATGACACTAAGGCTGACTGCTGAAATGATAGAGGTATTAGAAAAATATCACTAGGTCGACTGCAACACCATGGAATCTGGCAGTGCGCATGTTAAACACAATTATATCTATCTATCTTTAAACTTATCTAAGTGTATCCTTCCATCCATTGTTATTCCTTCCTGATTGCCTCATTTTTTTTAATTGAGCATTGAAGATCTGCAAAGTGAAATTGCCTCACCCTTTTAGTCTTTACCCTCAGATCCAAACATAAAATAATCAATTCTTTGTAATTTCAACTATCATTTTTATGCAATAAGCTCTCCAACTCTAAAAAACCTCCCAAACTGTGCTGAATTTTCACAGACTGTCAGATGTTAGCTGAGGACAGTAACATGTTGTACCTATCTCCTGGCTTTTAAATTAAAGGAATTAAGGATGAGTTATAATTAACAACTTTCAGACTTCAACATTTTCAGTGAAGAGAATTCAAAAATCAAATTCTTTTATGTTGCAATTAAAGCATGACTATATAATATTTTTTCTTATAAATGTAATGGCAAATTGGAAAGATATAGCATAATAGTTATGTTATGAATAATTTCATAAAATCATCTTCTTTCACGGAAAACTAGAAATTTGTCACCGAAAATAAAAGAACTAAAATTCCTTACAGAAAAGAGATATGGAAGGTACTAATGGCAGCTAGGTCTTAAGAAACACTTAACTGAAAAAATATCTCCTGCCATTATCATAATTTTTTGCGACAGACAAAATAATCTGCTTTGTATTTTCCCTTATTGCTGCCTTGCTTTCACCACATGCTCACTTTTTCCTTGTTATTTTTCCCCCTTAAACTCCTTTTATTTCCACATTGTACTTCTTTGTAGTATTTGTACTTAGCAGCAGGGCAAAGCCCTGGTCGACTTTGCTTTTTGATGATAACATTTGCACTCATGTTTTAACAACAAATGATGGCACAAACCTCAGTCGTTTCACATCTTACTACCTGATTTGTGATGACAATCAGGTACTGTAATTAGAGCTGCAAGTAACTCAAATTTGCATCTGCAAGTGAATGACAGGTGCAAATTGAACCCACAAAAGGGCTGCCAACTTTCTTTGAAAATTTACATGTATAAATGCTTTGTCACTAAAAAAGCTATTCTGGCACTTCAAGACTAACTCCTGCTGTGTCTTTTATAACAGCATATTGCTGAAGTGTCACACAAAGAATGTCTAATCCCAAACCTTTTTATTCACAAGATTAATCACACTGGCTGGATCTTGATTTCCCTTAAATCTGAAGGAGTTTCATTACTGAACACTAGATCTGTGTGAATTTAAATGAGATTAGAATCTGGGAATGCACATAGAGTTTCAGTCCTCTGCTTCCCATTTTAGGTGCAGCCTGAAATTCTATTTATTCTCAGAGGTGAAGGCAGTTTATGTTCACATGTCCTGTGGAGAGCAGCTCGAATGAAGCTTCATTTCAGGCTCTCTTTAAATCCCATTCCCTTTGCAATAGGCCACTCTATAAATCCAATTTCCTTCCCAGAAGCTTTTGGTGATGTGGTATGCCTTACACGGAGTCCTGCAGCATTACTAGGGAAGCAGGCAGGCTAAGCACAGATCACTGGGTGAGCCATGGACCCCTGGAGCCCATCCACACACACAGCAGCCAGGGTCAGCCCTGCAGACACATGCAGCACACACATGTGCTTTATCCTTCTGGATGTCTGTCTGCCTGCCTGCCTTGGGCACCCTGGCAGCATCCTGCCAGATAGTGTTTGGATGGGTAAAGCTCTGCTCCACCCTGCCCAGCACAGCAGTGCACTGACACAGTGGCACCACTCAGGTGAATGGGATTTGCAGGATAGGTTCCAAGACAGCACAGGTACTTTTTTCCTAGCTGTCCATAAAATACAAAGCTAATATCCTAGACAAGCTGCCTGCTAGCCCCTATAGGGTTGCAATGGAAACATAGCTCATGCATGGAGTATACTTAGTACATGCAGAAAGCAATTCAGTGGAAGAGCCAACAACCTGAATTATTCTACACAAAATAGCTTCTGTACAACTGACTTCTGTTCCAGCCAATGAGGGAAATAAAAAATTATATTGGAGAGGGAAGTGAAAAGTGAAAGTCATTCATTTATTTTCTTTCCAGTGAGAGGAAGAAAAAGAATAGACACTTATGGTAAAGCAGTGGCTGTCCCACCCATTGGAACTATGCATGAGGAAAAGGATGCTTTACATGAACCAAGCCTGCTGGCCAAGGTTGACACAGGAAAACAAAGCTCACACATTTAACCAGGAACACTGCGGTTGGGAGTAAAAATCTCCAAAGGTGAAGGATGGGCAGGTAACAGACATGAAAAATGAAATTTATAAGCTGTTATATGGGCGCTATCATCAGCATTTACCACTCCAGTGCCACCTCAGTTGCTTATATCACAAGTTCATGCAGCTTTTAACATTTTACTTGCTTTAATAATTCATGCTGTTTTACAGACACTCATATGCCAGGATGACACTGCTGTAATGAAATGAATGCAACATTACACTGCTATGCCAGTACCTGAGCTTTCCAATCCCAAATCAATTCTCTCTCTCTACAGGTAATGACCACAATCCAGATCCTAATGAAGACTCATGCTTAAATTTAAGTCTCTGAGTAAGTTCTCTGAAGTCAACAGGCTAAAAGTCCTAATAATATAATGATAGATCCACTACCATTAACAAAACTGCTCCAATTTAGATCTGGGTCAGGAGGTCAACTCGAGTAAAAGTTAAGCAGGAACCAGCATTCCAAATTTCTAACTTCTCTCAGTTACTCTTTCGATAAATCTAATCAACAAATAGAATTACAATCTCTTGAACATACTATCAAAACTCTGTGATGAAATTAAATTTTATTTTTTAGAGATGCATTACCTATTTGTCTGTGTACACAGGAATAAAACTCTACATTCATTTTCTGCAGTTCTCATAATCAAATTGCTTCCCAATTTTAAGATACAAACTTATTTTTAGACCACAACGATAAAAATGTGATTGTGTTTAGTTCCTGCAAAAATCCTGAAGATTTGTAATTTCAAGGTCTAAATTTTCAGTTTCAAAAGGAAGATTTACAATTGCCATCAATATATCAACATTAATTGTCACTTTCTTCCAAACATCTCTACAGTGTTGCTGTAATAACAGTGCAAGCCAGGATACTGTAAGTGCATCCTTCATATAAGGATATATGAAGGACAGAGCTGAGAAATCTACCATCAAAAGAGGTAAAACTGGTAAGGTCTGTTCTCTATTTTTTGCTGCTTTTATGTGTTATTTTGTTTCAGACAGGGTGGGTCATCTACAGCAATAAGATAGGTCATCAGAAAGCATTCTCTGCTACCTTTTAACTTTAATACCAAAATATAATTAAAACCATACTTTAAAAAAGTGTATCTTATTTTACTCTTTGTTTCATTGTCCCCTTCTGTTCTTAGCCCAAAACAGCAACTGGACAAAATAACCTTGCCCCCACATATCTCTCTCTGGATAGAAACTAGCCCAGAACAGCAATCTCAGCAGGTGAGATTGCTTTGGGATTCCTGCACACGTAATTACCTCTGGTAGGGCCAAACACTCTGTTTGCCTTCTGCTGGAAAAGTCTTCTCCCCAACCAACTCTATTAACTGCAGGGGCTGGTGTTACAGCAGCTATATCGTTTTCTTTATGGCACAGCTGAGCATAGAGTCCAGCTCTCTTGAGACCCGGTTTCATAGCCCAAACAGCAGAGCAAAATGGTCTTCATGTAACCATGTAATTGAACATTGCAGAGAAAATCAAGTTAATTGTGCATAATATTTTCATATAGAGTTTGGAATTAAATAAGTTCTCCCACCCCTCTCCCCAGTGTACTTCATGTCCTCTAGTTTTAAACCACATGCTTTAAGCACTATATAATTCACTGTCCACTGCAACTTTTATGGTATTTTGCCATACAGAAATCTACACTCTTGCACACCATAGAGAACACAAATTATGTGCAAGTCTTATTTCCTTTATTTTCTAAATGAGCTACTATCTGTAATTCTCCAGCTACCTCATAGCACTGAATTTCCTCAGAAAAGCAGTAAAGGGGAGGAGAATATCTTCTATCACAGAGCTAACTGCAATCCAACCCTTTCCTCACACTCACCAGAGGGGCAGGAAGTTTATAGGCAAAGCACCTTGCTGATCAACTTTTCAATTCCCTCATATTAATTCCGAAACATTGTATTTCTTGCTGTGCTTTGAGTAGTGACAAAAAAATTTGAATCTAAAGCAGGAAACCAAGGTAGACATCATGTATACTGAGTCACTCACAGTAGACTAAGTTAGACAGAACTACACTCTCAAGTAGACTAAGTTAGACAGAACTACACTCTCCATCATTAATTGCAAAGGTTTGTCTTCAGCATCAGCCAGAAATTTGGAATCATCTAATGCTGATGCTGGTACCCAAGTAGCAGAGTTTCGTTGTCCTTGTGATCATACCCAGGGTTTGTCTCTTGTGATCTCAAGAGTGGAGATAGTATTTCTGACACTTTACATCTAGCTATACGTACAGTCATATTTAAATGTCACACGACACAGATTCTTTCTGCAAAGTAAGTGTGGATGATTTTCTTTCAGTTATATACAGCAATATAAATACATGTGTACACACACACATAATAGGCAGGTTCTCCAATATGCCTTTTTAACTCAGAGAGATTCTTCCTATAAATTTGAAGCTCTAGGCATTACTGAAATAGAAATACATTTAGAAAATAATATATTTTGATACTAATAACCTGGTGTTCAGAACTACACTCTTTCCATTAACGTGGATCTTAAAAAGAATAAAGATACTTCAAGTCAAATGTTTCTCCACTATTCAAAGCTTTCAAAGCATCCTTAAAAGACCATTTAATTGGGACTGTGGTCACTAGCTTTTAGAAACATAATTATATCTGCTCTCATTATCACACCTTTTGACAGAATCAAAGTGCATAGTTCTGAGGAACAGTGATGAGAGAACTGAGGGGGCAGCATTTATGTAAAAGGCTGTCAGAAGAAAAGTGCCTGGCCTCACTTATTTTCTCATATTTGCATACTGTATTTTTAGATGAGCATAATTTTAGGCAGGAAAACTCAAAACATTTCAGCAATGGAGCAGTCACAAAACAAGAACAGCCTAGCCAGCACTTGAAGATTAGTAGGATCAAATGCTTGTCATAAGAAAAATAATTTTCCTTTTGACATGTTTTCAGTATTAGCATGGTACTTGTTTTGAAAATACAGTTTACTTGCTCTGCATGTTACATTAAGAATTCCCAAATGGATAGATAAAATCCTTATACTGAACGGAGCATCAAAGGAAATCAGCAGATCACTTCTCATCTAGCAGAACTTACAGACAGGCAGTGATAGTTAGGACCACATATTTACACAGCTACTGTCGACTCCTATATGGACAGAAGCCTCAAAACCCTTCCAATAGAAACTCTCTCTTCATGCATACTAGTTAATAATTGAATACCTTAACATAGAAGCTGGTGAACAGGAAATGATCATCAAAATAAAAGAGATTTACAAAATGTCAAGTCTAGGCTTACAATATATTATTTACAAAAAATGCAGTAAATATAAGAGCAAAATGTCATAATAACCCTTGCTTCCATTTTCATAACAGCCACTTCAGTGAGAGTTGAAGGGTTTGGGACAATATGACATTTCTAATTCGTTATCTGCTGACAATAACCTTGCTCTCTGGAGGAAGGCAGCAAAATGCACAGCAGGTAAAAGCATAACATTTCTCAGCCTTGGACAAAAAGCACTCTCACATCTATTTGTATTTCTTTTTCTTCTTAGAAGTCTACTTGCTTAGGATGACAGTATGGGTACAGTTACCAGGGTTTTTATACTGAGTTATGTTTCTTTTTTTCAATCTTTTCTGATCCTAGCAGAGTAAAAGGTACTTCCTTTTCCCTAACACATGTAGAGAATTATAAACAGTATGAACTAGTAAATTATAATGATAAGGTTTCATGCAGGGATCCTTTTGATAACAAAATCTGCAGCTAAGTGAAAGCATTTTGTTACTACACACGTAACAGATACTTTAGAACCACTTTTAACTCTTCAGTGATAATTATTAAGGTTTGTTGAAGAGCAGGCACTGATATGACTAGAATATCTTCTGTTTAGAAAGTAAACAAATCTATGAGGAATATTTTGGACAATATTTGTCCAAACAGCCCTTATGACCTTTTCCCAAGTCAACCAAAGTTACTGAAAAGACACTGCAGTAATCCAAGCTCCATCCTGCTGAGCAGAATGAATGCTTATAGCAAGTACAGCAAGCTACTGGCACCACAACCACACTTTAGACTACCAAGGAAACTGGGAAAAGTCAAAGTTATTCCTGTAAGGGACAGCTAATAGCCTGATCCTATGGGGCAGCAAAAATTACTTTGGCTTATGGACCCAGCCATACAGGTAATCTTGGTCCTTGTTTTTACTTGGCCATCTGTAATGAGTAGCTTCCACAGCAGGAGACAAAATTAGATATTTTGTACTTCTCCTTTAACATTTTAGTTTGTTAATATTGTGGATTCAATACAGTTTTGGTGATGTTAGATTTGTTCCAGCTCTTCAACTACAGGATTATTAACTAAACTGTAGATGTAGGGTATTTAATGTAGACAAATGGGAACAATCCAATTAACTTCAATAGATTCTGAGAGCTTTTAACTCATGCCTTCAGACACATAGATGTGCTAAGTGTATATTAACTTTGTGATTTAGATGTAGGAGAAAGTTTTAGAAATGTATGTGGGCATAGATGACTTCTACATTCTTTGCTAATGTGAAAGTTAAAAAGAATTCCCTTTCTCCTGGGATTTTCTGTGTACAGCTTGGGTATAACTGATGGAGAAAGACTAGATGTAGATATAATAGTTTGAAAGCAAAAAGAAATGAACCTATTACTGATAACTCCCTAAAAAGACACAATAAACTGTGTTTACTTTTCTTTTATTGGCAAAATCTGGTTTCCTGGAAACCACACCAGTCAGGATCATGGGTCAATGACATTCAGTAAGTCTTTTTATGTTAAAAGTTTTTGACAGCTCTATTGTGTTATCACTGTTATAAAATCTTATTCTTTTTTGAAGTAATGATTACAGACAGAATCAGATTTCTATATAGACAAAATATGAATGAACTGTTTCATTTAACAAAAGAAATGCAATAGTTTTGTACTGTCAGAAACCGTTAAAACGCAGTATTGATTTATGTTTCAATCTAAAGTAGTAGAAAACTTTCCAATTCATATATTTAAATTAAAACTATTAATACATAAAGTTATTATTCACTGTGATTTTTGAACCAGGTTCCAGATATTTGCATGCTGAGCTAGGCTGTGTCCTCAGTTTGGAGCTGCTTTCAGAGAAGTTACAGGACTTTTTTGGCCATTCTCCTTCCCTTCAAGCCTTTCAGCTTAACCTCTGACTTTAGTGCAATGCATTACACAGCATTAGTGTAATAACTTCTGAGTTTTGCAGATTTCCAGCAGGCTGGGTATGTTACCAGACTGCCGCTTCCCAGTAACAGCTGTATGATGGAGATCAGTGCAGACCACACCTGAGCTAGATTTCCCATAGCCTGAATAACATACACAGAAGCCTAAATTTCAGTGACGGTTGTAACTCTGTTGAAGAGTTTGGACTAACACCACAGTAACTAGCTAACAACTACTCAAAGAGCCTAACACGTTCTAATCAAAACCACCACCCTTTGCAATGTCAGCATAACCTTTGGTTTTTAACATACCATTCTCTGGGCCACTGTCTTCTGCTGGTACGACTGATGAACAAACTAATTATGCCATAACATAAATAAATCAGAATGCACTGCCATTTCATTAGTGATCTGGATTACCAAATTCAAGGAAAGAAGCTATAACTTCAGGAGTTATATAAGCTTTACACTACAAAGACTAAATGCAGTTCCCCACAGGCAAGCTAGGGGTCTAGATAAGCAAGAACCGTGTTGATAATAGACTTTTCAACAAACAAGAACATGCAAATAATACAATAAGTGTAGCCAACACAGTGATATCATACCCTAATATAGACAACCACACCTTTAGGCACTATGAAAACTTGGTGCACTCCTACATCAGCTCTCCTCAAACTACAAAGGGTGTATAGATAGGCACCTACGGGGTGACTCCTGCACCTGGAGCTGAATCCCACTCCCAATTCACAAAAATCAGAATTAGGCAGACATGAGTGCTGAGGAATACATATCTCTCCCATGAAACATTATTTTTTTCCTTTCATTTCAATTCTTAATAGAGTCAATTTTAAACTTTTATAAAACTTGACATTTCATTGTTAATTTTTGTGTGGAGTTCATGTCATGCAGACAGGAAGAATTGAACCTATAAACTCTCATTAAAGTGAACATACTGTGTAGCATTACACCTATATAATAGTTTGATACTCTATTGTCTTGAACAATTAGTGCATGTCATTGAAAGCACAGATGGGTGATTCAAATAAGAATGTGTCATATGCAAAATTCACTGAACCTTTAAAGTCTTCCAACTACTTGCATCTGTCATATCTGTTATATCAAATAACAAACTGCAGAGTCTATGCTGGGTTTTAAACTTGAATTAAAGGCCCCTACGATCCTCCTCTCCCATCTCCACTACCAGGACCTATAAAGGAGAACAAAATATCTAGAAACTTGTGCCATTCAGGTAGCAAGAGGTTCCATTTACAACCTTGTACAACCACTGCCTTGTTACAACCACTGGATCAGGCCTAAACAACCTATAATCTTATACTCACCTACTAAACTGCTTTCTTGAAAAATATTCCAATCTCTTTTTGCTTAGATTTTGCCCCAAAGTTTCATTTTAACTTTGATTTTTAATTTTCTTAAAAAGAAAATGATATATTTAATGGACTACAGCTGTCTGGAAAGTACATATTTGGTAGGCATACAGTACTAATTTAGAAAATGAGTATGATTTACTTGATGAGTCACAATGAATGTCTGTAAATATATATCCAAGTTCTTTTCTAGAGACTGGTGTTGCAAGCTGTATTATGCAAAATTCATACTTAAACATATTAACATCTCCCCTGAAGAAGAATGAAGGTCAAAGCTAACAGCTCCCATCTTCCTCATAGCTTTCATGCTTTTAGGTCATGAAATCCAAAAATAACATACTGTCAAGGACTACAAACACCAAAAGCAATGGATTTTCCCATTTTAACCTATTTTGTAGAAAAGAAAACCCATGGCACAGTAATGGCACACCCCTGCAGTAGATGACACAGCACCTCCATTAAAGCCAGGCACCTCAGCCACTGGCCTGGCTATCAATAATGGCAATGGTTCTGACATCCTGCAGCACACTCCCAACCTGCTCTCTCGCCTTCAGGCGCTGTAAATACGTGTTTGCCTGGTTATGTGTCAGGAGAAAACATGGATAATGAGTCTTGGCGCGGAAGCAGGATGGGCAAAGCAAGCAGGAAGACAGGGCTTTAACACAACTGCTCTGTGCCTCAGCAAACAATATAGATTTCTTAACACACCAGTACTTGGCAGGGCAGTTGTGCTTATCAGGTTTCCCTCTCAACTTTATTTTGAGGGAAATTGTAGAGAACAATTCTGGCAGTATCAAGAACCTTTGAATTTCCTAAATTTCAATGTGAAGAAGGAAAAGGAGAGCATTTTGTATCAAATCATCCTCCAGCTAACAAAGATATTTGAATAATTAGCACAGTGCACTGCCAGAAACATGACATTTCAAGTTCAAATCTGAAAACATATCCATTGATAGCATTAATTTAAGATAATCAGGTGACTAATTGGGTGAATAATAGTGTTAGCAAATAGAAAAAGTTCAGACTGTAATTGGAGGCAAATCCAGCTCCTAGAAAAGCACCAGGCAGAACACTGAATGCTAAGCCATGATGATCAGATACTTGCTTCTCAATTGCTAATATAAAATGCTGTAGTATTGAAAATTAAAAGAAAGTAAGTTTATTATCATCATAAGCCATCAAGCTCTTTTAAATCTGTGGGGTTTTTTTCTCTGATTTATAAGTAAAAACTTCTCTAAACAGTACAGCTCAGGCTCAAAGGAGGCATTTCTTTGAGCAGTTTCTTATGGAAAGTAAAATAATGAAATGAAAATCACCTAATGTACTGTACCTAAGGATGGTCCACGTTGTACAGATGGGAAATCAAGGCAATGGCAATGATGTGGCAAAACGTTTAAGATTTAAGCATTTGAGCAACTTCAAGTACATGAGTTACTCCTGTGAGCATCATTGGATTCATCCTGCTTACATGAACAGGATCATTTCAGAGAAGATAATTCAGAGAAGTCTCAACATATGCTTTGGGAAAGAGAATGGAAACGAAAGGAGATTTTCTGTAGGCGGTTGCCTGCTGATTGTTTTTAATTATGACAACGCTGGTGCTTTTCATTTAGGTTAATAATTCTACATTGTGGTGCCTGGGGCTCTGTGTAGAACTTTCTAATAAGATGTAAAGTTGTGAAATTTTACCTTAACTATACCTTTTTTTTTTACCTAGACATTTTGCAGGACCAGGGATTAAGCAACTGGATAGCAGCAGAACACCAGGCAACAAGAAGAAAATTCCCAGCCCCTAGTTTAACTTTAGGGCATACTAATAAATATAAATTCCTATTTTAAATTTTGTGAAATCATTTCTCCTTCCTTCTTTCAGTGATATGATAGTATCCAGTATGTCAACTCAACAGAATAACATCACCATCACATTTAACAGGTTTAGAATTCCTGCCCCTACTAGTTAAAAGTTAATTAGGATCTGTGAAAGAGAAACTCCAACAATACTTGAAATCTGTTCTGGTTTTTGTTGGTTTGTTTTGTTGTGTGGGGTTTTTTTCATAAAAAGCATTAAAACCACATTAAGATGACTTAGAAAAGTGCCACAGATTGATTCTTTACTTGTTAATAGTAATGACTGAGTTAGTCAAGAAGAACTGCAGAATTATTTCGTCTTGTGTTCAATCTGAAAATGAACAAGGGAGCTAGTTCATTAAACTCCCTACATTAATGGTAGATTATAAGGGGGAAGGAAGGTATTTACAACTCTAGATCTATGTTAGTAAACCATGACTCCCTCATTATGTGAAATACCCCCAAATGAATATAAACAGGTCTTCATAAAAAGGGAAAAGCCAAAAAGCCAGGGTAATGGCTACATTACAAACGCTCTACTTTATACCCCTAAGAAAAATTCAGGTGGTTCATAAGCCTTTGGTAGCCTTTTGTATAAAGATGAATTTCTGTTATGCTGTGTTTTCTGAAGTACACACCAATCCCAGGTCAACATTTTGCTATTAAAAATAAGTGGTTCACATAGCACTTGGATGTCTGAGATCTTTTTAGAAATATTGCAGGCACTTGCACATGTCTAAAAAAGTGTTTCTCAGAAGAAGCTGCAGCATTTTATTTTTGGAAGAGTTAAAGGATAGCAGTAACTTTAGATGTAGGGTTTCCTTGGGCTTTGGAGGATGAAAGGGATTAATGGAGGGTCACAAGAGGAGGATGGAAAAAGAAATGGAAATAAGAGGAGAGTGCTACTGGATGTAGCTTATCCTTTCCCTAAGGCAGTGGTTAGAGGTGTCTACAAGAGGAAAAAGGATTGATTTCTTCTTGCTGTATGCTTCCAACAGTTATTCCAACAGAAGGATAAGTATGGTCAAAATGAGATTTTCTTATTCTCTTTGTTAAGAGTAAGACTAAGGCTGTGATGTCCTTTATACAGAATTTGGGTTAGTATAAAACTCTTATCTCCTTCAGGCTAGAAGTTACTGGAGTGGCTGAGTAGGACTCTACATGCTCCTTGTTTTATTAGAGGATTTGGAATAAAGCTGAGTAATGCACACCATGCAGTTACGTGCTGCTTTCTTGTAAGGAATATATATTAAAAAGAAAATTGCCAATACTCCTTGAGATTCCTGCACTGAGCTGGATGTATAACAATCAAATTACTATAGGCAAAGCTACGGCAACTGCTATCAGGTACTTAGTAGAGCAAAATGACTCTTCATCAAGCACATGTTGCTGTGTTGTTATTTTTTTTAAACGTCATTAGGAGGAACAACAGAGCTATAAGTATAGGACTCAGTTTGAAATCCTTTCTGCTACCTCAAAGTAAGAATGGATCATGTTCTGAGGGACATCACACATAGAAAAATCTTACTGCACTGGAAAACCTCCCACTAATACAGATTTTGTACAAATAAGACCAGTGGGTGATGAAAGTTACACTGCTCTACTGCTGTGCAGGCAAAAGGAAAAATTCCACATTTGCCAGATTATAACTCACTCCATGAATATTTGATGGACTTTACAAACACAGTGCACATACTACTGGAAAAAAAAAGATTTTTTAGAAGTCTATTTAATTCCATTTATAATAGAAAGCCCTTTCTTAAGGTATTAAGCTATGAACTTCATTCTAAATTTTGAAATATAAATACACTGAAAATAATGCCATGATGAATGTATTGTTATAAAGTCTAAGCATAATGTCAAAAGGTGAAGAAAAAATTCTATTTAAGTTTCAAAAAGCAGTGTATTATCACACATTTTTCTAAGACAGTAGAAAATTTGACATTACCCAACAGGCATCTGGGCCTGCTAAGCATATAATAAAACAGTCCTAGGAGTTATTGTACATTTCTGACTATGAGATTACAAGAAGCACAGTGCAAAGATTCAAAATATACAGCAGATGGCAACTGAAAAGAGTCAGGTTCTGTGAATGGTAGACATGATACAACTATGCTAAAATTAATTTCTAGATTTCAGGAAATGGGAAATTGAACAGATATCTAACAGATAAGAAAACAAACAGATATTCCAGTGAACTGTTTGAGAACAAACCTAACACACAGGCATTGTATGATATTAGTGGGAAACCAGGAGGTCCTACTGCAGAAGCAATATATCTAAAATTGAACCTAGGCTTAACATAAAGTGACTTAAGCATAATTCTCCTGCAGCATGGTCAAAACTAGAAGCTTTGTGCAGCTTTCAAAGGCTAGCAGAAGGAACAGCAAGTCAAAGGTTCAACTACTGTGTAAAGTTAACATTAATTGCAATTTATAGGTTTATATAGACTCAGGGTCTTCTGAGATCTGAGGCAGAACCAATTGCAGAAGTTTTCAGAGGTACAGAATGGAGTTAAGCACTGTTTCCCCTGCCCTTTGACCCTCATTTATTTCTTCCTTTAACATTTCTTGTGTTTATTACTATGTTTATTACTTACAACAGCTGTGTGTATCTGAGTATTTCTTATAAATGACTGTATTTACGATCACAGCTCACCTATGAAGTAGAAATGTTTTTGCATTTCCATTTCAGAGAATGGAAAACAAGTGATTGATGAAGTACTTTGCTTGAGGTCACATACTAAATGGGGCAAAAGTGGTTTGAAAGTTTCTCATCTCATTGTGCATTCCTCTTCACCAAGGCTGTACACACTTTGAGCAGGGAAAAGTGAGATGTATTTTAGCCCACCATCTGTGTGTTTTGCCAAAAGAACTCCAAACTTTAAGAAGGTTAATAGTATGCTGTTCATTTTCACACAATTCTGCAAAACAGTGAGGATACTCTAGTCATTAGTGATCACTTTTTGATAGTTTTGTTTCTGTGAAAAGTGTTCAACATCCTTTTCTTTAACTTATTGGATAGGTATCTTCAGGCATCTACTATTGCACAGTATATTTGGGTTTGCATTTTTTTTCTTATTCCAGTTCCTTCTAAGTCCTTTCTTCCACGAAACACCAAGGAACCAACTTTTTTTCCCATCCCCAGTCATTTATACCGAGCTTTGATATTTTCTGCATTTTTGTGACCTTGGATAAAGTAACTTCATAACTAATACAGAATCTTAAGACAGCTCTCAGCAAGAAATGACAGTCTAAATGTCTAAATGATTTCTTATAAAGACTCAAAATTTAACTTCTCTATCATAAAAAAATTCTCAAATCAACTTTTTTTTATATATCCACTGGAGGTGAATCTCCTTTTATCTTTTTCTGCTGCTAATTGCTTCCTTCATTTGTGTGGCTTCAATATTATGGTTCTTTTTAAAATAGTGGAACTATTCAAAAGACTAAGTTTCTTTTTCTACTCCCTAAATGGGAAATTAGTAAACATTGAAAAGGTAAACATCAAAATGCTACTTACTTCAGCTCCCTTCAGAGATCATAATAAAGCTTTCCCATTTGGTTTTAGTCACCACTACTCAGCACAGAGTAATCCCTCTCTGTGGGGATAAAATCAGTTATTGCACAAGACACCACAGATAACATCTGCTGCTGTGCACTGGGCAAGCATGAGAGAGCTGTACCCTTAACATCCCTGCTGACTCCTCTTCTGTAGGCTTAAGGCAGGTGTCATGAGTGTACAGCCAATGCTGACTTAGGTACAAGGGTAACCCAAGTGCAGTTTCTCTGCTTTTTCACGTTTATTCCTAATAAGATACATTTAACCATGACACAGTACAGCTGTATCCTACTTGGAACTGTAGGCTCTTTTGGCTAAAACAAAGCACAGAATGTCTTTGTCACCTGATGTGCTTTCCACTGGGGACAGTATTAAGCATGTGTGTTGGTCATGTACCTGTGGTCTCACAGGTCATTTCTTCCCTCCATCCAAGGAGCCTGTGGAGGATCTGTTCAGCTAAAAACCATCTTAGGCTCCACATATCAGCTATAATTGACAAGTCTCTCTGTTGAAAGCACAACTAGCTGAGCAAAGCTAGGCCTGCATCTGTATCAAAATGTGTACATGGTACAAATCACACTGCACAGGGGACACTTCCCTCACATTCAGACCTGCCCTCAGTCTCCCACATTTTGGTCCCAGCAGGCGCCTGGTGACAGTACTTGCATTATTTTGGCAAGGCCTGAAATAAGAGAGCTTTTCTTTTCCTCCTGCTAACTGTCAGGAGAGTATTTTACAAGGCTTGCTGAGAAAAAGCTATTGTAATGTTTGTGTGGCTATATGCCACTATAGTGAAAAAATAAAATTAAGCAAACCCTTGAGCTTTAACTGGGAACTATGTGGGAAAAGGGATGTATCCAAAAGCAATGAATGTATCCCCTTTATTTCCCATACCCTGCCAAGGCAAGGCAAGCCAAACCTCAGCTACAGGGTCTAACCAAAAGTCCAGATACTCATTTCAAATACTGCAACAAACACTTAAGCTTGCTAAGTGTAAAACCCATCTGAAGGATGCAAAAATGTCTGTCTTCAAGATCCTGTAATGCAAGTCACTTTACGTTCTTCATACTCCTCCATCTTCCTTCTATTTCCACTCCAACCTTTTTCTTTTCAGGTCTTGGTACTACATCAGTCCAAATCTCATGAGATTTATGATTTTACTTCTGTATTTTGTTTCCTGAGCCCTTTGGGAAATTTTGTGGCTAATCTGTGTGTGATACTCTCTTTTGAAGTCCTAGTCCTAACCAACACTACACTACTGTTGCAAGAGTATTTGTGAGGTTTGTTTGCAATGTTCCCTGAAAGGGTAAGTACAGACAGATAAGAAAAGAAACCAGGATATTGAGAATTAAAGCCAGGTCTCTATCATTGCAGTTCAGACCCCTTTATCCTGGCAACTGATGGTTAACTTCCAATTTATCATTTCAGTTGGCAATTCGTCTTCAAACAAAAGATCCCTGTGGGCACCTCAATGTTGTATGGTTATTTTTTTCTTTATTTTTTTTTTCCTTTTTTTTTTTTTTTTTTTACCCAATTTTATCCTTTAAGCTGATTTTGAAAGTTCTTTCTAGGATTATTGCAAAGTTAAGTCTATGCTTTGCATTTTCTGAGTGACTTTATTTATCAGTTGAAAATACATATATTTTGAGGAAAAAGTGTTTATTCCTTCTAACTCTGTCAGATTTGCTTCTTTTTCCTGTAACTCCTGGTGATTGTTCAGAATGAATTCATAAATATTTTTCAGAGAGGAAGTGCTGAAACTTTCATAGAGTCCAAAATGTGAATGGATCACTAATACTGGTCACCTAAGAAAATATTAGTCTAATTGTAAATTCCTACAACTCTCATTTGTTCTGCTTTCATTCTATTAAGTTTATAAAACTCAATCCCAATGAAGTTACTCCCAAACCAGCAGAAAATAAATCTGCCTCTATACTTACTCAATTTTCATTTATCCATTCCCTCCTGATTAAAGTATTTCTCTTCACTGCTGCATTAAAGTGGGCTCTGGATTTCTCCGTAACCAATTTCCCCATCCACAAAGCAAAACCCTTAACTCAGGTGTGGGGTAACTACAACATTCCTCTTGATTCTTTTAGGTACTGTCTAACACTACAGTGCTGTAAAATAGTAATCCACATGCTTTGCACTGAGACATGCTAAACCTTTCAGGTGAACGTAATCCTCTCTCAGTTATTCAATATTTCTCCATGGTCCCCAAAAGACAAATTCTCCTGTGCTTCTCTGATAAAGAAGAGGAGAGCATCTCAGCTTAGAGGGTCACTATAAGCTGTAAAGGTGACATCTGACATCCTATGGACACAAGTAAGAGCTGACAGCACCAGCAAGACAGAAAAGTAAAATATGCTCAGGGGTGGCTTTGCAATGTAGCTGCCAAAGCAGGAATTCACATAAAGGCCAACCTCCAAAACTGTCTCCTGTTCTGAAGACTCTTCTTCCAAGGTAAACCAGACCTTGGAAGGGGAAATAAAAGCATGCTGCTTCCCTGCTGAAGTAAAGAGTTTCTAAATGCCAGCTGCATTATTGGATTAGAAACTCAAACTTCCTTTGCAATCACTAAAATTGTTACTATTAGCAATTTGATGCCATACAACACTTTGCAACTGCACAGAGATGTTTCCAAGGTAAATACCTGAGTGTAAGAAAAACAACACAACTTTTGCACAGCGAAAAAGTACTTATTCCATAAGCTGTTTGTCCAGAATATTCCATTTGTAATGACTGTGTCTAGAGATTCAGGCTCATGACACAAATTTTACTAGAAAAATATTTTGTCTTTCCTGCTAGTATTAAATGAGGCACACTCATTTTTATTCAATTGGTTCTTTTCTTTCCCCAGATGCTTACCATGAATTCTTTATCATGTGTTGTTTATAAAATATTTAAGAAATACATAACCCTCTCCACAAAGACAGATTTCCCTTTAGCACACTTTTCACAAAACCAGAACCACTGAGTACGAACCTCACCAACAAATTAAGTTGAAACATCAATTAAATGGAAAGAAAGAAACAAGTAATCTAAAACAATATTTAACATGAAGCTCCTAAGAGTACCAAAAATCTAAAACACTGTCAAGATGATGAGAAGTAAAAGCCTAACATCTTACATACCAAAAGGCTTCCATACCACAGGGCTCCCTGAGGGAATATGCACCCACTAACCAAAGCTCAAGGTAACTTTCATTTCAAAATTATTACCTTTGCAGTAAGTGAATATACAATGGGTGGGCATGATCCTCCACTAAAAAAAATTAGTGGTACCTTGATGGCTTAGCTAAGCTATAGGGGGTTGTTGATTTTTTTTTTCCCCCCCCAATATGAATGAAAAGTTTCAGTTAATTCAAAATGCAGCCTACATAACAACTAACAATGTATCATCCCACTTTCTCTCTCTACACTGATTCCCTATAGAATATCTGCTCACATTCAAAGCCATGCTGTTATACTTGAAAACTCTCCAGGGAGCTCCCCACTTGCAACACAGACATCCCATGAGAACAATGTTCCCCAAAACCTGAGATTGTCATCCTCAAAGATGACACCTAGGATTATAGCAGACAAGGGTATTTCCACAGAGGACTTCAGCTGGGGTTTATACTAGAGAAGCTTATAGTAATAACAAATATAACACTGAAGTACAATTCCCTTCTGTATCTTAGTATTCTTAGAGATGGGAGAGAAGTAAAGATAAAGGAAGGTCATTATTGAAAAGTACAGAGAAATGAAATTAAAAAGCTATATAATCCTAAATATTATGTGGGATGTAACAGATCAGTATTGCAGTTTATGGTGCGACTGCTCGGAAAAAATATTCTGCAGTGAAGATACATGAAGAGCCAAGAATACAGATAGGATCAAACTAAAAACAGAAGTTGTTTTGTAAGTGAAATTTATCCCTCTGTTAAAGAGAACTTTTTAGCAGGAAAACACTTGCTGATTTTTATTAACTCAAACATCTGAGAAAGACACATCCCATTTACACTATATGGGTCACAGTTTGGCCATATTTTCCCCTTTGATAATGGGACTAGAAAGGATCTAAAGCTGCTTGTCAGCTTAGAGGTTACCTTCTTTACAAATTAAATGGCCCCATAAGCAAAGGTTTATATAGCAGTGATATAAAACATACAAGAACTGCACAATGTGAGGGGTTTGAAATAAACCCATGAAACCAGGCCATGTCAGAGTTAAGCCTATCAGTCTGTCTTTACCTTATCTCCCTGTGTCTGGGTATCGCAGTAATCTTGTGCAAAATCATTCAAGGATATTTTGTCCCATGTGTGCTGTAACACTGACCTGGAGCAGGCATAGTGCTGAATTAATAGATAAGCAAGAGCTTTAGTTTCTGTTTTCATTGATTTTATGGACTTAAGTTAAGACCATTTAGTTATTTGAAGGCTTCTTTCTTAACGTTATTTATTTCAATATGTTTCAAGGTTATACCCTTCTACGTGATACAGGAACTTGGCTCACTAACATGCAATATTACATTAATTGTAGCATCAACTCTTGTTGCCTGTTATAATGATAATTGTGCACTAAGACCATTACAATGGACATTAGAGGAAAGAGGGACAAGAATTTCCCTCCTTGCTGAAGCAGTAGTCAACACAAGAATTTTATTCAAATAAAGTGCTAAAGGCTTTTCTTGGGGGCCTTACAGTCACATGAATAACACTACTAAAATTCACAATAGGAACAGCTACAGGACTGAGCTATTAACAGGATACAGTATTGTAACCATGTTCTCCTCCAGGAAAAGTTATCTTCACTCTTCTACATTTAAAACACAAAAAGACACTGATCTGAATTATGATTTTTTAAAGCCTTGTTTCCTATTTCAAATTAAGACACATCAAGTCTTCTGCTCCTCTGGCTAAAATTAATTGTCTCAGAGTACTTGCAAAACCACACAAGCATGCTCCAGGCAAACCTGCAAAATTAAGTATTCCATATGCTAGAACTGCAACCCATAATTCGAAGATTCTATCATATTGGGAACATTGCTATCCCAAAAGCAGGTGAAAACTGCAAAAGGTGATGTTACATATATTTACCTTCTTCCACTTCCTCCCTGCAGTGCTGTAAGTCAGACATTCACCAGAGCAAGCCAAAAAACTTTATAGCCTCCCCATCAGCCTTGTTCAGTGGGATCCACTGGATTATGTGACAGGACCACAACTACATAGTACCCCTCCTGCCAAAATACCCACCAGGATATTTGCATGCTACACCATAAGTACAGACAGAATAAAAGTACCTGATGGTGCAAGCTCCTTTACTCAAATCAGGCAAAATGACAAATCAATTGTGACATTCATCCTTTTATTCATATAGGATAAATATATAAGCTCATTACTGCTCTTGCTTACTACTCTATCCTATTTCTGTAAAACCATGTGGAAATGTTTAATGTCATGAACATACTCAGATTACTTTCAGTTGTCTTAGTTGTAAGAGAAATGAGCCAAACCTGTTAAAAAATAACACTATGTGTACATGTAAGTCTGTATGTGTCATACATATATGCACAAGACACTTCTTTGCCAGCTACTTGTTTTACCTCTACCACCTGACTGACAGAACATCTAACCCGAGGCTGTGCCTCAGCCAAAGTCTGCAGAGTGACATGTGTGATGTGTTCCTGCCAGAAACTCATCTCTCCTTGTAAAATGATCAGGTAATATGATCATGACACACCATCTGGATTTACCAGGCTATTTTATCTTTTTTTTAAGAGGTATTCATTCAGCTCCTAAAAGGTTGGATTTGAACCATCTGTGATGTAAATTGGTTAGGGCATTTGTGATAAAAAGATAAAACCTCAGCTCAAGACAGTTCTAGTAGAATCAAGACCTGAAATAATTATGGAAAGACATAAATGATACTTATCTGTGTTTCCGTTCTTTTTGATGTGAAATATCTGACATGAATTTGTTAGGTATATACTGGTAATAAGTTTTGAGTTAATTTACTATAATTTTATATTGAAATATTATGACTCTTCAGCTTTTCCCACCAGCTTTGATCAAGAAGCATTAATTTTGCATCATATCTGGGTGCACTTTGGTGATTTTTGTCGTCTTGGGCTGTAAAAGCCAGCATTTGAACTAAAACAGAGGTCCAGAAACTGTTGGATTACTGTTAGTCACTACTACTAAGGTTTCTATGAGCTCTTGTTTCAGCCCTGAAACTACAGATATCTACATATGAGAGAATAAATATGGAATTTCAGTAGTATTGCAGATAGGCCTCTAGACTACTGGATACCCACCTAAAACAAACAGTGTTATCACTGTAACAATCAGGTATTAGAAAAGCAAGGTTTATAACAAGAGGCAGCTCTTTTTCTAGGGCTGGCAGGCTCAATGAAGTAGATGGTAAGTGCTAAATCCAGTATGATTTCATAAAGCTGATTAATACTACTAAATTAAACCAAAAGTTCTTTCCAACTTCAACTTAGCATGAAGTTAGTTGTTACTTTGACCCGAGGAAAGGATACTTGCATAAAATTACATCTTTTTTCCCCTGCTTTGTCAACAAAAGGAAGAAACCATGGACTCCTATTGTCGGCAAAGTAACCTGGTATTTTAGTAACTATATATCACTTCATGAATTTACAAGGAAAAAGGAAGGTGTAAAGAAATAAAGCAATGAATTAAAACTAGAAGCTTTTGTTTCCTAAAATGTTCTACTAGTCATGGGTTTCTTTTTTCTTTTTCCCCTTAAGACTATAAAGGGAGAAGTTATGGTAAATTGATAGCAATCACAAATCCTAAATAGAGAGTCAAGCTTTGAAAATTCTATGCAGAAATAAATGAGCCCTCATTTTATTTTACCACATCACTAAAATTTCTCAATGGCCTTTTCTCTGCATGTTTTATATGCTCTCTGCTTTTTGCTTTTTTTCTTAATAAGGCAATGCTTTCCCTGCCATATAAAAAAAATAAACAAACCCTGAATACTATTTATTAACTGCAAGGAACTAAAAGCTGATTCAACATAATATGGTTATAATTGTAATAATTGAATGCTAGTGAAGCAATTATCTTATATATTATGTTTGTGCTGACAGGAGTTCCATGAACTAAAGTGCTGTATATACACAGTCTAAAGCCATTTAAAAATAATTAGTAAGTGAATGGATGCTTCCAGTATCTTCTATATAAATCTAGCCCAGATGGCAAATGAACTGCAAGTCAGGTTGTATTTCAATCTAAAGCAAAATGTACCACTCACCATTCAAATTAATGTAACAAAACATGCATATGATATCATTTTGATTATAAATGTCTTATGCCATAACAAGGCCATACAATCTATTCCTGCTTTTAACTCTTTTGGTGTTTTCCCTTTTAAGTCTCTTGATGTTTTCCCACCAGAGAATGCCAGAAGTTGTTGGTCTGGATTGCTTTGGTTTTCCATATATTTGTCTCCATACATACTTTGTTTCATTGGCAGCACATTATGAAAAGCAGCTAATATGGTAGGAAATCAATATTCTCTAGCTAAATTATGAGTAGCACCTAACACAGTCTACGATGATTATTATGGCATTTGCACTGTCAGTGTGATGTTTATCCATATTATTTATCAATTGCCCTGACACGATCCTAGACTCACTTTAAAAACCAAAGCAGCATGAAAACACCTTGGATTCTCCTCTTTACGTATACTTACACTTATCTGACAAAACAGTTTGTTTGAAAACCTAATACAGAACACACTGACTTAATGGTGTTCCTTTCCTCTCTACAGACACTGTAAGTGCTTGTTTTCTCCAATAGGTCAAATCTTCAGTGGCTAATTAGAATTGGTAAAAAAAGTGTTTTCAAACCATTATCTGAAAAGCTTTTTCCACTGCTGCTCTAGTTGTGGTAGTGAAGGTAAATCCAACCCTTCAGCTCTCATAAAACACACATTGATTACAAAATATATAGAAACCTGGTACTCTGCTGTTACCTATGCTTTCACATATGTCAGTCCAATAGGTTAGTCTAAAGCACTGCTTTGATTCAGGGAAAAAATACTAAATTCTGGTTATCTGCATCATACCTCGATAATATTAATCTAGCTCCCTGAACTCCAATCTGCACTTACCTCTTCCACTGCACAGTAGCTGGAGTCCACTACTAGATTTTACTACTAAGATAGAAAACTAAAAGGAAATCTGATCTTTCTAATTTTATGAGTCATTTACAAATGCTAAATCGAGAAGATGTCCTCAATTTAAAGTCCCTGTGTTAAAGTACCTCTGCCCTGTACTGGTTACAAACCAATCCAATACATCGAATGATCAAATGTATTACTAGTACCACATCTCCTTTGTGAAAGCAGTGAAAGTTCTCTGACACTAAAAAACTTGCAAATGTCCTGATGACCTAAGACTCACAAATCTCTACTCAGAGTGCAAAATAGCCTCAAACCACTAGGTCTTCTCAGACACATGAGAGATCAAAGGTATGAACTAAAAGAAAAAAATAAACAGCCCTTGTAAAAGCAAATTGTATACTGCACAATCAAATTCTGCTTTGTCAGATAAGAAATGGGAGAATAGCAGACAGATGTGACAGGCATTACTCACATTGCTAAATGCTCTTTTAGAAGGAAATACCTTTAGGAAGGGGATAGTAGAGGAATCCATATATAACAGCATAAAAAATATGGGCTTTCAGTAAGTGTTTAGCAAGTGAGAAGTGATCCCAAAACCATTTTTTTTTTTTTAACCATTATCATTGCTGAGACTATGGCAAAGCTCACTGCTTCACATCAGCCAAGCCCAGCAATCTCAGGGAGCATCTGAATCACACAGAAGTATTATACAGTCTCCTGAACAGCCTGAATCACCACAGAGGCAAAGGGAATTTCTAAACATGTGGTTGGGCATTCTTGAATAGAGACAACTCAGTTAAGGTTGATGAGTCCTCAAGATAACATCAAAGCAGCAAGAGGGAACAAAATCCATCCATTACACAGTGGTGAGGAACTGATGTTTGGGGAGTTCATTAAACCGCTGAATAAAGCTGTGATGTCCTCCCAAACCTTCCATGAATTCTGACCTGTCAGAGGTTTCACAAGTAGACAAGAAAACCAAAATTCAGCTTTCTCTCTGCAGTGCTAGCTAACTGAATTATCTAACCATTACAGCATCTCCAATCTCAATTAACAAAGAGCATGTATCTGAACAGTAAGTTTTCTTGGATACCACAAATGCTGCAATAGCAAGCTAACAGCCTGCAATCATCTTGTTGCAGGCTTATTTAAACAAGCCCATCAAGCAGCAAGAGGTAAAAAGGAATGAGTAAAGTCTCTGAAATATCTGGTAAATATTTAATGCATGCTTAATTTGCTTTAGAGAAAGTAGAGTGTAATTAACCCCAACAGTTCTGAAAAGCATAATATTGGAAAAATTCCTTCCCCAAAAGGGTTGTCAAGCCATGGCACAGGCTGCCCAGGGAAGTGGTGAAGTCACCATCCCTGGAGGGATTTCAAAGACATGTAGATGTGCTGCTTAGATACGTGGTTTACTGGTGGACTTGGCAGTGTCAGGTTATGGTTATACTTGAATTCTGTGATTCTATGATTGTCATACCCACAAGTGTTTTATTTTCCTCTAAAAAACCTGAACACAAAATTCAGCCTTATTCTGTTGCTTAAGTTTCATTTACAAAGGCTTCTAATAATATTAGTTCTACAAATAATAATTACATGTATCCTGATAAACTATCAGCAAGGGGAAAAAGATTTTCAAAAACCAGAAGAGGCTGTTGTTACTAACATTAGCTTCTAAATCAGTTAAAAGAAGGCTGGTGAGATTTCTTAAAGAACATAATATTTACACTGGGAAACTTGTTAAAAACTAATGTCACAGTAGTGAACATTTTATATCCACATATATGTAACATTACCAATAATGTATAAAACATAAGAGGAGTATATGCTACTACCACCATTCTGCTGAGTGTACAGTGACTTGCAAACTACATGCAATCTAGAACCTTGCATATACAAAGAATAGTTCACTCAAAAAAAAATACAAACCAAAAATTAAGAGCCAGATATAAAAGTCAGTACTAGCAAATAGAGTTTATGGTGTAAAAAAAAACAAAGAAGAAAAGGAAACATGAACAAGAGTAAGGGAAAACTCCACAACAGTTTCCTTCCCTTGGAACTCTGGCTCATGGCTGTTTAGCTGGGTTTCTACATTACAGTATGCAATAATGGAAGGTCATGAGTGTAAATCCCTATTGCTTTTAGTTCACAGCTAACCCAAAATGAAGGTAGGTGACGAGCACTTCTTGATTGTTTCTGTCAATCATTTTTCCAGCTGAAATGAGAAAAACTACAGAGGGTTAACTGAGAAAGCACAATTGGGGCTTCTGTGATATAAATGGGAATCGAACTCATGGGACTGTGCTGCTGAAAAAGTTTTGCAATGTATTTTCATCATTCCAAGGATTTCTTAAAATTCTCTAGGCATCTCACAAAGCCCACACTTACTCAGTGGCATTCAGGGAGTGAACCAAACCCACTGAAGTCAATAGGAGTCTTTTCATTGACTTCAGTGACCTTTAGATCAGTCTTTTAGAGAGACTGACAGAACAGAGATGGAAGGAAGATCTGATATAACTTCCCAATTTGGTGCAGTCTATGGTCATTGCAATTTTACTTACAAAAGGATCTGTAACTCTGACTTTCTGTTCAGCCATATGTGGAAAAAAAAATTACTTTTATTCTGGTAGATACTATGAGCACTAGAGAGTTATCTGATGAAATATATAAATCTTAGACAACTATATTTCTTCCTATTGTTGAATATACACTGTATTAGATGTTGAAGTGAAAGAATCCAGTGAAATGTTAATTATATTTAATTTCAACTGAAATTCACAGACCAAAATCTATACCAAATTTAACATTAACATGACTAATTTAAGTATGACAGCATGACAAAATAATATGGTGTAAGAGAAAAGGATTCAAATGAGAAAAATTGAAGTATTTGTCTTCAATGGTTACACAAGACATTTTCTATTTTGTTCATTCAACCATTCTTGTTAGTGGATATAGTTTAAATATTAATACAACCTAAAATATAAATGAGAAAAATAAATTTTAGACCCTAAAAGCATTTGTCAACATCTTAGTACTGAAGAAGAGCTTATTACCTGCTAACATGCCCTTTTCCAAATCCATGCATAAGATCACAGTATCATTAAGATTGAAAGAGACCTCTAAGATCACTAAGTCCAACCACCTACCTATCACCACTATGCCACTAAACCATGCCCCTAAGTACCACATCTCTATATTTCTTAAACACCTCCAGTGATGGTGACTCCAGCACCTCCCTGGGCAGCCTGGGCCAGTGCCTAACAACCCTCTCAGTGAATGAGTGAAGATCTTTAAAATAAGCACTCACAAAATGCGCCAAGGGCATCTCACCTTGCCATTTAAGAGGGGTCACCTGCTGTCCCAAAGGATACAGTTGAGGTTCAGAGCTCTAATCAGCGCTTCACTGTGGCTGTGCACAGCTTCATGACAACAACAAGTGTACAGTGGGGTAAGGACTTCTCTCATTCTGGTCCAAGTATTTTAGTATGTCTCTCATTCTGGATTCTTTTCTCACATTTTAGAGAAAAGATCTTTTACAGCCCTTGCACTCCATCATAACCAGGCAAGTTTTTCTAAGCTACATTCTGTTTCCAAGAGCATTTGTCCTGCACAGGTTTTATTAAATATTTTAAAGTAAACTGCAAGTCTCAGGCCTTTCAGCAGAAGCTGAAATGCCAATGCTACACATGAAAAACAGTTGTTTACTTTCCACTGAATAAGAAGCTATTCAGAGCCCACTGCAGAGGTTTTAGTGTTTAAATTACTGGAGGATAAATGGCTAAATTAATATTTCATGTTATTTTCTAACAAGATGTATTGCAGGAAGCTACCCTGTATCAGCAGAGAAATAGATGATCCTGTAATTTTATAGACTTTTTCAATGTCTATCTACTCAGACCCTTCAGCCATCAGTTAGAGATGCAACTGTTAACTATATATTGATATCTACAGCAACTAAGACACAGAGCCATACAATGCCATTAACCCAGAGTCACAAGTCACACAGGTACTCCAGTGATACAGAGCATTCACACAGGCTAATGCAGAGCACATACCCATGAACCAGAAAAGGTGACTACAGAAATCATCAACTTTTAGAAAGGCATATTAACTGTTAAAGACAACTATAAGCAGATATTAGGAGCTTTGCCAAGAGCATGTGGCTGTATGTTTGAACTCTTCAGGGATTCTATACAGAGCACTTCCCAATTCCTCTATTTTTTCCTCTTTCAACTTCTGTTTTAAAGACCTTCTTTGCTGGGTTATAGACTTCCTTTTTCTTTCCTTCTCTATTGCCCTTACCTTCATACTGTCTCCCCAGTACCTTTCTGCACCATCTTGTATTTTCCTGTCCCACTCTATTCTTCCTTTCCCATTCTGTTTTACTACTTTCACCCTTGCACTTCTTGCAGTTCTCCCCTTTCTTATGTGCCTTCCCATTTGCTTCCTCCTTTAACTTCTTTTTTTCTTCTTCAGTCTTCACACTTTCCAGAATAATTGATTTCCTCCATCCTTCCCCTCCAATCAATTTATTTGACCGGTTTTAAGTTATGCAGCAGTGTGCTCACTGGTGACACAGCGCTACGCTCTAAAGGTGAAAAACAAACTCCAGATTCTTTCAACATCTGCAATCAGCATCAAGGACTGGTATTACTAGTCAGATCACACATGACTCTCTGAAGGTTTTGACATGTTCTTTGCTTTTGGTTTTATTTTCAACAGTAGAGACACATGTGGTTTAGCAACCACTATTTTTGTTCAAACATAGCCTGAAAGAAAACAGATAACCCCCAAAGTCTCCTATGTCACATTACTTTCCACATACTTTACCCAGTACCTGTGAGCCTAAAAGCCAGTCAATCTCATTCTGAATTGCAAAAAGCTCTTCTCAGCTCCTTAAAATCAAATAGGTGTGTGATTGGTCTTTTTTGTCCCACAACTCCATCAGGTATTTAAGAGCCAACTGCTTTATTCTGCAATAAGGAAGTGCTTCTCTACTGCTGAGCAGAGACACATCCTCATGGTAAACCTCTGATCTCTTCTCAGTGTCTGTAATATTGGAATGGGAGAAGCCAAGTAATCCTCATTGTTTTTCACGATGTTGAAGGATTTAACACCTTAGGTCTTGGAGGAGGAGCAAGAAATGCATCTCTACATGTTACATATCTGAATTAATATGAAAAGCAATCACTACTGTGATAGCTGGATACAAAGTATTGCAATGTCATTTAATAGCATGACAGCGAATGAGTTTGTGCAAAATGACAGGGTTGTGCACATATTCTCTCAAAAGTAACTGGTTGTTTCAGTGATCTGTAAAAATCCTTTCTTAGTTCTTTTTGCACAAAGAGTGTTCATTTATACTTTTTATAGCTCTGCCCACTCTACAACCTGACATTTAATTACAAACTCTCAAAAAAGCCTTTCCTTCCATGTAAAACAGTTCCTTTTGAACAAGAGCTTTGAAAAAGACAGAAGGGCCACACACTTTTGCCTGTCTTTTTTTAAATCTTGAGCTAATATAAGCAAAGCTCATCATCTGTCAGGATAAACTGCTCCATCACACTGCCACTGTTGGAAATTCTGCTCTCCAGGCAGCAAACAGGCCTCTCTAGCCTCCTGACAGTATATTGTCATGAAGTTGAAATGGACAGACAGCTTTCTTTTGGAATCCTAAAACCTAATTTTGCTACTGATGCTCCTGTTTGTAGAGGTCTTTAAATCTTAAAAATGAGATAAGATTTTGTATTACAAAGATCACTGAGAGTCTGTAATTGTGCCAGACAATCTTGTACACACATCTGCTCATCATTTATAAAAGTAATGGCACACTAATGAGGGAAACAACTGTGGAAAAATTAATTCTTGCCTTTTTTTTTTTTTAAGATTCCTCTTTTTATTCGATTTGTGATCTAGAAGCCTTATAAAACACCAAGACTTATGCCAAATCAAAGTACACAATTGAAAGATGCAGATGCTTCTCTTTGAATGATCTAAGTGGTGTTCTCATTGCTTATATTTTCACTTTTTGTTTGCTGACTGCTTACAGTGAAGATGTCGCCAAAATTATTGTCTTTGCACTTGGAGATTTTAGGAACCCAAAAGTAGCATTGTAACTTTGCATGTATAAAGCTCAGATCTGAAAAAATTAAGGCCCATTGAAAGACTCCAAAGTCTTATTTGGTGATGTAACAAAACAGATACTTGCTCCTAAATCAGTTTTCATTTACATTTTTAAGTTCACTGCAGCTCAAACCCTATAAGGTTTGAGGAGCTATTTATAAGAAAAACATTTTGGCTAGTTTAAAAATTTACTATAAAACTGATCTGTTTATGTGTGTTAGTGTTTGCCTCTATTTCCCATCCTTATTGAGTAATAAATGAAATTTGACCATGTCAGAAATCTTTAGTGGTGCCTTGCAAATTACCTTGTTGTTTTTTTGGACATTCCATCTTCTCTGCAAAGGCAGAGACTTTTGCAAAACAAGTTAAACGAAACAATTTCATAATCCTAATTAGCTCCCAACTTCAGCATATCTTGCACATCAAATTGTTTTGTTCATATGGACCTGGATGTGTGAATCTTGGAAGACTTGTGGCTTCCTTATGGAAATTCTATTATGAGTGAACTACAGAAAGCATATGTTAATAGCGTGGCAAATTAAATGCAGATGACTTTAGAAATGATCAATAAAGCAGGTTGTGGCACTTCAGTTTGATGTGCTCCAATTTTATTGAGCACTCCAATTTATGTGTTGTCATCATTAGAGTTAATATTTACATGCTCCAATCACACTAAACGAGCAGGTCCTTAATTTCAGTGATTTTTTCAGCAGTTGCTCTAATTTCTGCCTCTTCACTTTTAGTTGGCAGTCGTTCTCTTTTTGCTGCTGAGATGTCATGATCCAGCTGAGGAGGTATATGCACACTTCTTGTATATCATGGATATGCACTAAATGTTCTTACTTCCCTAAATTTTCTTGTTGTTTTACTCAGAGAAGTAAACATGCAAGGAATTAATAATATGAACATGCTCATAATCAGGAGCAAAATTGCACAGCCTGAAATGTGTAAGTGAAAGCAATACATGAAATGAAGTGCATGATTCATAAAAAACCTGAGATTGAGATGACCACCTATTGAGATGTCTATGGTAAAAGAGATACAGATGACATGATGTTAATTCCTACTTTTATTAAACATGCAACTATTTACTTCCATTTCTGCCTCATCTGTGCTAAACCCTTCAGCTATTAAAAACAGCATACTTGTATCTGAGCAACACCCTGGAAAACAACAGTAGTGAGAGCATTACTATGTTACATCCATTCCTAGACACAACCCTCAAATCAGTCCACCTCACCCTAGTTAAGACAGTTTGTTGCATCCCATTTCTGTGACTGGATTCACAAGGGCAGAACCTTGCACGCATTACAAGCTCCCCTCAGAAGTGTTCAGTGTTAAAAAGCTCTTGACACACTTCATGTTGCACAGCACATTCCAAAAGTAGTATGAGCAATTGATGGTGATTACTGCAAATTTTATAAGACAGTAAAATAGACAACCAGAAAATGTAAGGACAGCAATTTATGGGGCAGATGAGAGTGCAAAGCTCTCATTTTGCCACTGTGTCCCTAATGCAATTGATCTCCAGGACAGGAACTGTAGTATCAACCAGCTTATCTCAGCATTTTGTTGACAGCCAGCCCATGAACAAAAGCCTTGGTGCCTGCTTTAGGACAAATCCATCCAGTCATTTTCCCAGCACGGGAGCTGGGCTTTTTGACAGGCAATACCGAAGGGGGAGCAGAGAAACCTGAACATAAATGCAATTGTGCAGATACTAGCTTCTGTCTGCTGGAGATCACCAACATAGCCTATGTTTGAAATCTCCTGGATAAATTTCCAGGACAGGAGATACGCTCCAAAGCCTCACATGTCAGCTCAGTTCTGCCCCCAGAACTGATCAGCACCAAAACTTTCATAACCATACATTCATAGCCTGCACAGTTTGAGGGAGAAAGACTCAGGTTTTACACAAGCAGGTAAGTATGACATTCTCCAAAGCCAGTTTTACAACTTATTGCAAAATAAATCTGGTTCAGAACTCACTGAGAATGCTACTATCAGACTCTTTTCTCTCATTCACAGAAAAACAGTAAGTAGTGGCATCCTTTTTTTAACAGAAAATAATCATCAATTCCATGTCTTTATTATATAGCTAAATCCAACTCTTTGGGCACTTCAAAGACAACCTGACAAAGGCCAGCAACACATGTAGCAACAGGCAGTATTTTACATGCCCAACAGTATTTTATATTTCTGTCAAACAGCTCTGCAGGCACTATGTATTATTCTGAGTGACCCCAAGCACAGAGAAGATGCCAAGTTCCCACTATGGGGTGCTGCACAGGCAGAGACAGAAATTGTCTCAGACAAAGCTCTCAAGCAGGGACAAAGAACGTCTTCACAGCAAAAAAACCTCAAAATAGATGGGAGATGAAGCAAAGGAGGGTCAAGCACAAGCTGTTGGGAGCTCTGTATGTCTATGCAGCCATAACGTTCAGGTAAACCATTGCCTTATAAGGGCTCCCAGGTGTACAGGTAGCATGAGTTTAGGTGAAAGTAAGAAGATTTTAAACATTCAGCATTTAAAGAACTTTACCACTGCTAGCAGTGAAAAGGTTCTTTCCTGTCACCAGATAGGTCAGAGTTTAGGAACTGAAGGGAAAACACATTTGTTTGAACAGTTAATTTGTTGTCCTGGGGGCTGAAAGCCATCACAGAAGTAGCTCTTTGTTTTGTTCCACCACCAACTGCGGAAAGGGGAAGAGTACCCAGGAGATCTGCTGGTCCTGGAATGCCATTAACCTGGATACTTTGCCAGTATGTGCTAACACTTAGGAAAATAATGCTGACACATTTCTCCACTCTTAATCATCTCCAAATTGCTGAAGTAGACAGACCAATACACCAGCCTTCCATCTAACTTGAAGCAACTGTTTATTGCCCCCATTTCCAATTTACAAGAGGAAAGAAATATATATATATATGGAAAGGTGTAAAACCAAACAGGTCAGCTTTTCCTCTCCATTCCAACTTTCCCTGCACAACAGTGGCTCCCACACCAGCAGAGGTACCACTCCCAGCAAAGCATTAAAGCAGCACTGACAACACTTATTTTGGTTGGTTGTTTTTTTCCACAGGTGCCTCATATTACTCCTTTTACTATTCAGTTACATGCTTCCGCCTATAAAACCCACTCTTTGTGGCTCTTAAGCACAGCTTCCAAGCACAAGCAACAGTAGTGCCTGCAGCTGACAGGGCTAGTGTCACCCTCTCTGAGCCCCAACATGAGGTGGGCAGAAATGGGGGCCCCATGCCAGGGGAGCCTTCCCACGACCAGGCAGGAAGCACTGATGCCCACCAGGCACCGACCTCTGTCTCCAGAGATTTGTGGCCCGGCTGGAAGAATTTTTCCCTGACAAAAGCACAGCACAGAAGGGTCAGACTCTGTTGATTTTTCCCTTCCATTGCTGTTGTTTACAAGCCAGAATTAAAACTGAAATAAAACATCTTGCTAAGGCAAGTGAAAATCTGAGCAGAACTCGCTCACCCTCAAAATTATTAGGCCCTGAAAACTTAAACTGCTAATTCACTCTATTTATCTGCTCTTTATAATCCAAGTAGCAGTGTAAATAAGAAAGATAATAAAATCTGATGAGAGATTAATGTCTGACTGAAGCAGTAATTCCATTTCAAAGAAATATAATCAACAGATATATGTTGTAGAGTGGAAGCTATCACAACTGAATGGATAATGGAGCACAGGCCAAATCCTGCTCCCAGCTGCACTAAACACAGTTTTATTCTACATTCAGGGTAGAAGTTTTACATAGTCTTTATGTACTCACTTTTCCAGTAGTATTCCTCAGCCTGTAGAGATATGCAAAGCTATGTGGCCTGTATCAGGAGCAGTGTTGTCAGCAGGAGCAGGGAGGTGATCCTGCCCCTTTACTCAGCTCTGGTGAGGCCTCACCTCAAGTACTGTGTCCGGTTTTGGGCCCCTCACTCCAAGAGGGACACTGAGGTGCTGGAGAGGGTACAGAGGCTACCAAGCTGCTAAAGGGCTTAGAACATAAGCCTTATGAGGAAAGACTGAGGGATCTGGGCCTGTTTAGCCTGGAAAAGAGAAGGTTGAGGGGAGACCTCACTGCTCTCTATAACTACCTGAAGGGGAGATTTTAGAGAGGCAGGGACTGGTCTGTTCTCCGTAGTGGAGAGTGATAGGACAAGGGGAAATGGATGGAAATTGCGCCAGGGGAGGTTCAGGCTAGACATTAGGAGGAATTTCTTTCCTAAAAGGGTTGTCAGCCATTGGAACAGGCTGCCCAGGGAGGTGGTTGAGTCCCCATCCCTGGAGGTGTTTAAGAGACGGGTAGATGTTGCATTGGGAGGCATCATTTAGTAAGTTGATAGGCTAGGACAAAGGCTGGACTTGATGATCTTCAAGGTCTCTTCCAGCTGGAACTGTTCTACGATTCTATGATTCCATGTGGCTACTAAAACACTGAAATAAGCTATATCATCAAGAACATAAATTTAAGTAGGAAAAAAATCAAATTGGTATTTGTGTCACTTAACTATTAAAAGACACATTTTGGGCAAAAATTGTAAAGAGTAAGCTAAATGGATTCTGTACCTGCAACTCCTGAGCAAAACACAAAGCAGCTGCCAAGTGCACAAAAAAAAATAAATAAGGAATTGGAAGAAAAAAATTGTCATTCACCTTGTTTTTATAAATATGCTTTTTAAGTCTTCTCCAAAAATATCTGCTATCAGCTTCAGCTGACAAAAAACCACAATAAATCTGTGAGACATTTAGTGTTGAGGCACACAATGTTCTAATAAAAAAATAGCACTATCAGAATTCAAGTGGCACATTTACATGTACTAAACATGCATATTACTATGCTAGGTTGACAACTCTAAAAGTTACTGTTAGACATTCTTTGCCTACAGAGGTGTTGCTACTAGAGCAAGTCTTTGAACAGCTGTTCTTAGCCCTACACAATTTCATAGTACTTTTAGCAGAAATTCAGGACAAACACACAGTCATATAGCTTAATATACAGTGTTCTGCAGAGATGAGAACAGAAAAAGCCTTTACACAGGGGAACACTGACTGGAGTCTTACAGGTTGGAAAGCTCTGAAAAGTCCATATAGAGGAATAAGCAGCTCAACATTTTATGAGAGCTAACACAGATCCTGCTTGTATGAACAAATATCAGGAAGGCCTGGCTAAATGGTATTGTTTGAAATTTTAATGATGCCATTCTTCAAGCACTCTCCAGTCTTTAAAAAAACTCTTCTAAAACAGCTGTTCCAAGATATGGAGAGAGTTCAAAAAATGAACTGGTTAGTTTCCTTGCCCTTCTCTGAATGAAGAATTTCTTTCTAGAAACTACTAAACTGTCTTTTACAAAAGGGAAAAAAAAAATTCTTAACTCTGAGACACTTCTAAAGAGCAAATATTTTGCCTTTGAAATACACCTCATTGCACCAGATGGTGTGTATAGATATATTTTTAAATGTTCCTGTGGATGAATACTCCCACATATTCCTTACAATAGCACCTTCATCACTGTTCAAATCATCAAGACACTCTCAAAGGCACACAATTGCAAACTTAGTCATGCAAAAGAGTAGCAAAGTGGAGTAATCAGGAGCTACGAATGCCATTCAACGACATAAAACTCCTGTGCTTGTTAACATCCATAGCAGCAAAGCTACTATTTAGTACTTAATGCTTTTACCAAGTTCTAGAAAACATACAAAAGCCTAGCATACCAAATACAGAGAAGTTTTCAAGTTGCACGTATTTATCCAACAGGCTGGAAAGATTGCTTCTGGTTAGTTCATGTTTTATTAACGTGTTTAATGCACCTAATTCTTTAAGGAATAAAGCACAAGCTTCTTAATGTTATGCTCTGCAGCAGCCATAGCTTCACTGCTTCACTTCACCTCCCTCCTGTAGGTAGTTGCTGAGTTATTTGTGCAAGTGTAACACCAAGGACATTAGTGGATTTCTGCCCAGAGTAGGAGAACAAGAAGCCTTATGGTCATATTTTCAGCTGATCTCAATGAAGCTCATTTATTCTGCATAGAGCTCAGCAGAGAATTCTTGACCCATCTCCTTCACTCAGCAACAATGCCAAGTTTAATCTTTTTCTTCTACTCTGTCTCTATGGTTTACCCTGAACTTTCTACAGAGAGAGTATTTTGCTGGTACACTAACTCCTCCATCATGTCAACCCTACCTTAGTTTTTTCTTACCGTTAGCCTTATTGTAAAAGGCTATATTACAATGAACATGTATTTGCTGTAAATTAAACTTAAAATTTAAACTAAATCACAGGCAGCAACTGCCAGAGACCTAAATATTGGCCTTAAGTGCAGTCAATATTACCTTCTTACACAGCTGGCAAGTTGTCAGGACAAAGTCATCATTCAATTGCATACAGAAGTGTTACATCATACCTGACAAACTTGCCCTACAAAACCAGAAGAAATTGCCTCTGTGCCTAAAATGCCAGCTTGCAGGCCCTTGCCAATATTATTCAGACCACATAGGAAATGGCCAAAGAAACACATTCATTGCTTTCAGTACTGCTTACCAGTGCTTTACTATTTAAGCAGATTATTCATCTCACAGCATAATACCTCCCAGTCTCTGTCTCTCAAACACAGATAAACGCATACAATCCACAGAGAGAACTGGGCACATAAGCTCCAGCATACAGAACTATATACACTTCTGCCACATTCACTAGAAGTGGATCAAAAATGACACTAAAGGACACTAAGTCCTGTATTTTTTGTTCCCTGTATACTCTCTTGCACACAGTCAAGAAACAAGACATCAGGTAGCTGATAATAGCTTTCCACATTCTCAAGAGGAATTCCTACTGCCTTGAGTGCTGCCATAAGGTTAATTTAGTAAGGATCAAGTGAAAAATAGAAATCATTAACAGAGAACTGTCACAGTTAAATTCTTACCCATCATATTTTATTTCTAGAAATACATTTCTACAAACCTGAACTAAATAATGAACATAATCAGGAGAAAAATAATTTTTGCCATCACTATGCGTTATTCTTTTTAGTAACTGCTTGAATTGAAGGCCCAGATACAATCTCTACTTTCTTCTTTCCTTGTCTGCCTTGTGCTGCAGCAGTAGTACTGTTTCAAGATTGTTTAGGTTTTTTTATTTAACTAGCAAAGGATGCAGAGAAGCATCACATCACAGAATATAGAAGAAGAAAAAGAGCTTTGAAATTGTTATGCCTTTAAGAAGGCTGCTGAGTAATAATGCTGGTTAAATTATGCAAGGAACACTGCCTTCTCCCACACACACACAGTTAATATCTCCTGAGATTTGGTGTATTACAGTCAAATGGAAAATGTGAAGATTCTTTTAAAAGATTTCTTTGTAAAAATGCTCCTGGAGATTGTAGAAGTTCCATAGAGAAGAATTTAGTGATGGATAATTTTTCATCTATATAGCATCAGTATTAAAATGGAAATTAAGTTCATAAAATATTTCTTTAAAAAAAGATAAAAACAAATCCCCAATGATTTGGCA
The DNA here is from genome assembly GCA_013396975.1 of Bucco capensis. Lineage (NCBI taxonomy): Eukaryota > Metazoa > Chordata > Aves > Piciformes > Bucconidae > Bucco > Bucco capensis. Next base: position 303,095 of record VWZO01001387.1, on the reverse strand, counting down.
TTCATGGTTCTTTTCAAGGCCCCAACTCCCAGCTCAAAAGGAGCAGCCCTTGTTTGTGCAGCACTTGTCAGACAAGGTGCTGCATGTCTTCATTCTGCATTCCTGCAATTTTTTTACTTTTTCTACCATGATGTGAGGCATTTTTGCTGAAGCCTTTCATAGAGATGTTCCATATAAAAAACTTCCCTCTCATCCAAACAGAAATGCTGAGCTATGATGGCAGCTTCAAGCAGAATTTTTGTTTAGTTTTTATCTTTCCTCACTGACAGAATATATATTGGTTTGGTGTATCTTCTTCCATCTCCTCAAGATTTGCAACACACATCTTAGATCTTAATAGGAGAATATTCACCTAACAGTGCTATAGAGAGGAATCTAAAGAAGAAAGCTGTGTAAATCTGAATTAAGACTACGAAACTTTACTGAAGGTCCAGATAAGTATCTTTTCTCTACATGTGAGCTGAGGCCTTTTTGTCTGTTCAAAGGACCCTGCAACATTTTGCAGACATCCAAGAGACTTTTAAAGATCCTTAGTTGTGGATACTCCCATCTTGCTTTTCTTAAGAGAAGCATTTCTTAGATACCCTATCCATTCCCTGAGGCAGTGAAAACTGTTCTTGCAAAATTTAATGGCATGTTAGAAACAAGTCATGGGTATTCTGGTATGAACAACAAAGCAGAGCAGAAAAAGCTTATACCAGCTTTTGGAGAAGAAGAGAAGAGCAAAGGTAAAAAAGGAGAAGAAAGAGGAAGTAAGGGTTTTCAGGGACCATGCTGGGGTTGAATCATGCTGATAATTTATTTGAAAAGAAAGGGGTGGGAAGGGGAACAGCAAAAGAAAATCACAGCTCTGCAAAGAAAATGGCAAGCTTCCATTGACTCTAACAGGCAAGCATTCAACCCAAGAAAGCTGAACAAACCCTTTAAACTGAATGTACATCCCTGCTGCAGCAGTTACTCAAATCAAAGATCTTGTTTTTCATTTGAAGGAAGCCCAAGTTAAACATAATTCCATTTTACTGGTATTTATTAAACACTAACAACATGATTCACGACACCATTGAAAAGTCACTAGTAAGAGCTGGAAAACGCCTACACAGAGCAGGACTCAAGTAATCATTATAAGCAGTAAATATTAAGAAAAATATGAAATATAATGCTATTAGTAGTGTGAGACTGATGCAAACAGAAAATTTGGCAAGATTTGAAGTGTTGGTTGGGTAGTATTGATGCAAGGAAAGACATTGTGCAAATTGAAAAGATAGGCAAAGAGAATCACTTCATAAGAAAACGATGCTAGCACACAGAAATATCTGATACAGTATTCTTTGAAATCAATAGATGTTTTGAGCATACTATGAAACCAGTACTAGATACTAAGAGCATCAAGACAAAAAAAAGAAAAAAGGAGGAAGAAAAATGTGGTATTAATGAGCAAATCGCTGTTAATTTAAAGTGCAACTGGAAAAGGTTTGTATTTTACAAGACTGATTGCCTAGATCCCAAGGAAGAACACAAGGCAGGTTAAGTAGCTCTGATCTTCATAAAAATTTGAAATTAATTGACATGTAATTGTTCCTTATTAAAATCAAATTGTTCATTACTAAACACTAAAAATTAAATCACCTTGTATGCCAAGGCTGTCGTTATCCTGAAATTATACTCAGGCATGTGCACATTAAAAACTGAAATTGTATGTAGAAAGAGACATGGGGAAAGGGTTAGTGTGAGACTGTTTTGGTTGAACAGGACAGTTCAACCTAAAAAATATTAGAGAGCTGGAAAAATCTTACTCTCGTGTAATGTAGTCAGCCTTTTTACTTTCTTTCCAGTATCTCAATATGAGTAAGGCATGCAGTTAATACAGGTAGAAAATACGTTGTTGTATTTCACAAAAATTAAAACATTAACTCAACTTCAATTAGCCAAATTACTTCTGTATTAAATTCTATTATTAAATCTGTCTTATCCATGTGTGCAGTAAGAAAAGGGGTTTATATTAATGTACACTTGTCATAAACAGTACAAGCCTAAATTGTACAATATATATGCCACTTTTCCAAGACTGCTGTAAAAAGAGAAGAAAAAGGGAATTATTGATGCATTCAAATAGTGTGCATCTCGCTTTGTAATGTAATCTGTTTTTCTTCCCCTTAACACCTACACAGCTTATGTTCCTAGCCAGTACAGTTTAGAAGAATACACATGGACCCAGGTCATCAACTTCCAAAGAAAAAATTGCAAGAAGTTGTTTACAGATTTGCATTTTATTATTTCAGAAGGTGATAGTCAAGTTCAAGTTTTTGCTTATTGAGACACTTAAAACAGCTGAAAGGATTTTTGTTGTTCTTTCTGGAGTTCATATCTAAATGTCTAAGCTACTCTGTTAATGTAAATTCTTTTTCTGAAAAAGTCACAAGGTATTAAAACATGCAGACTGGAAGCCAACATTTCCTTCTGGAAATGAAAATGCCTGTTGCACTGACTATATCCATGATCATCCTACAAATATGAAAACCAAGAAGAATCAGAGAGAGTGGTGGCACGCAAGCTGATGAACCTTCATATTCCAGGGATTTGCCATATTGGAATATGCTTAACATGGAAAAAGCAGTAAGTTTGTCAAAACATTCTTGAGTTCACTCTCTTAAAACTGCACATTATCACAAAGCATTTCTGAGATGCAAAGGGTCAGCAAAGAAACAAAGCCATGTCTACGATTTCACGTTTGCCAATGGCAGGGCATTGATGAGCATGGGTGGTAGCACTAATGCAGTGCCTCAGTATCAGCCACAAGAAATGTTAAGCCATACCTTGACTGCTGCTGAACAGAACTTACCTTTGGCTCACCTATCATAAGAGGGCTGGGCTGAGCATGGAAGGAGAGGACAACAGTTCATGGAAGGAAAGAAAGAAGCAAGAAATGGCCAGGTGATCAACTTCAGTCAAGTATTTGCTAAATGAAGAAGAGCACTATGTGCTGTGGCATTCTGAGAGAACTGGAAGGCTGAGTTGTCCAAATTCAGCTCCTGCAACTCTGGGCATTCTTGCAAGTGAGATGCATTTCTTCCAAGTAAATGGAGCATAATGAGCACTTATGGTCCTCTTCATTTAACTTTGTTTTGCAACAACTTTGAGCAGCATGCTTATGAATCAAGCACCAGTCTTTTCCCAAACGGGAAAAGTGATTTTTAAATGAAGTGACTTTTAGAGGTGGCTTATACAGAAAAGTCACACAGTGAGATAATGGCACAGCCAGAAAAAGAATTACGTGGGCCTTCTGGGACCAGGTTGGTAGGGATGAGTTTGTACAGGAACAGCAGCTGACTAAAACCAACTCACGAGGGACAGACACCATCCTGACTGGTGAAATACTAGCCTACAGTCATCATTACTTCTTTAAATATGGACCTGAAAGTCAATTTATTCTGCACTTGCACACGCTCCAGGATTCTCCCCAGATGCTCAGTTTACAGGAACATTTTCTATTATCTTCATCTAAGGAGAGTCCTTCTCATTCTGAAGGGCAATTACCTGCTCACAGCTAGGTGTGCTTTTATCATCTCCCAACTGTTTAACAGCCCAGAGTATCTGACTCATCACAGAAGGAAGTCTGAGACCAAGAAGGCCATTCCAGAATACACCTGTACAAAGGATAGATTGTTCCTCAAAGCTGGCATGAACATTCACAGCACTTAGGCAATACTTCAGATCTGACCACTAGATTTCACACACAAACCACAGCAAAGGGAAAATAAATAATAACGAAATTATCATAATACTTGAAAACATCTCAAAAGGTTTCTGTTCAAAAGGAATCATGCCTCACAAATGCTGGTCACACTGCTTTTCAGGAAAACACTGGAAGTCTGCAGTCATGAGGACAGTATAAAAATGCCCAAACTGAAGAACATGGAATTGGGTGATATAATACTGAATCCCACTAGCTTTCTCTTCTAACTCACATTATGCCTGCTAACAGCACACTATTGTTCTTAGTAATTTCATGTTCTCAATAATTATGTAGAAAATATCTATTTTAAAAGTGTCTATGTGTTTTCATATAGAAAAATATTAAAACCTTAAAAATTTCATTTGCACATTTAGAAAATCTGTTTTCTTCTGAAAAGAGGAGGAAATCTTATTTCCTCTCTTCTGCTGTTGTACATTAGATGCTATTCCTTTAAACTTTCCTTGCATTTTGTAGGCAATAGAAGGTCAATAAAAATGCTTTGTATGCAACTTACAGTTCTAATTTTATTATTCTCCTAATTAATAAAAAAGTACTCTTATTGCAAGCTCCCTGTCAATTCTTCAGTAAATACAAATTACATATGCTTTTAGAATGATGATGGTGCTTTGACTATAGTAGGCTTCTTTTTCTGAATGGGTTAGAAAACAGGGAGTGAAGTGTAATAGGGATGGACAAACCCTGTGCAAACTCTAAAATCATGCTTTAGAAGTATTTATGTTAATAGTATGCAGATAAAAAGTGACCTCTTCATGAAGGTGTCTACCAACACATTATTGCTAATATGTGTGACTGACTAAAGCCAAGTGTTAAAATATATAAACTAGAAGCTATGTCATTGGATTTGCTTGAAAAGCTAGTGTGTTAAATTGTTAAAATTCACTGCTTGTCTTTTCTGGAGCTGTCCTACAGGTGACAAAGGCATTCAGAAAGAAAAAAAACCCTCTACACCTATAGCACAAGGTGATTCAGAGAAAGGGAATTTCTCCTAGGTGGAATTAGATTGTTTGCTCAAGAAAGCAAAAATGAATGAGCAACGTATATTATAATTAGCCCTACATTTTATATAACACAAATAGAGCTGTACAACAGGGAGTCTATCCGGTCTTTGGCAGCACACAGAGCTTAAATTACACTCTCATAGTTCAATACTTTTATCTCTTCCTCACTGTAAGATGCTTCTTGGCAACTCCACAGCTCAGTGCTTTTCACACACTGCAGAACATAAGAATGGAGGAAAAAAGATACATCACACAGAAGAAAAGTCAAGTGGCAGCTGTGCCAACTTAGGGCAAGCAAAGAAAATTCTGTAAAAATCTGAGGCAGGCAAATTCCCAGGTAAGGAAGAAATGTGGAGAATAAGAGTAGAATACTAACAAAATGCACAGAGGCAATGGAGAGAATAAATCCATCTCTGTTGGTGAGTGGAAGAAACAAACAAGAATTTGTGATTGGAGAGACAAAAAGTGGAACACAACAAGGTGCAGCTGTACAAATAATGAAGCAGGTAGGAATTGGTAGGAGAAAGGAGGATTCCGCAACCTTTCTTTGCTATCAGTTCATGACTATGCAGAACAAGAAATGAAGGAATAAAATACTTCCATTCTCACAACCACCTTAGTAGAAACCTCTGTGTTTCTCTGCTTTCCTTTACAGACCACGGCAAAAGACACACAGCTTTCCTGGTATTGGAAAGCTTTGTATCTTGAAGAACCACTTCTGGCCTCCACTGGTGGTGGAGGATGACAGCATTCACAGAGGACAAGCAGAGCTCTAACTGGTTGCTCCAACAAACTCCTTGTGGTTGTTTTTCTTTAGCTTCGCATAGAGCTGACAAGTCTTTGACACACACTATCTCACTGCCCAGGTGTGATTCTGGACCTCATATACTACCTACTGCTGCCTCACAAATTTGGTCTTCTCAGTTGATTGCATTCCCCAGTTTTACTGCCTCACAGAAGTGATAAACCTGTCTCTTGCAAAGATTGTATATTTTGTCTGAGAGATTATTCATTCCTTATCAGTTCCATGTAGAGAGTGCTTTTATCAGTCACCTTGCACTGGGATAAAAAATATCTTGTTGGCAGTTGATCTAGTGAAAGAATTAGAAGAACCACCTCAAAGTGGCAGGTTACTCTGAAGTTTGATCAGCTAACACAAATAATAGAGACCCAGCTGACTATTTCTGCAAGCTTGTGGCTCCATGAAACATATTAGACAAAGATACAATTCCTCTGAGAAGGAAAGCAGGGAAGAGAGTATTAGAGATTAGAAAATCATGTGCCTCAGTTCTGGAAAGAGACTTTCATTACTTTTTGTTGCTAATGGTATTTTTCATTTTTCTAGAATCCTTTTGTAAGTCCATACAAGGATAAAATTAACACTTCAGAGCAGATTACTTCAAGTTCAGTTAACGAATGAAAGTACTTGGTAACTAAGAGGTACTGCGGCATCACAAAATAAAACTACATTGCTTAAATTTACTTCTGTCAGGGTAGATTTTGTTTAATCTACAGTCCCCAGTAATGCAATGAAGGGATAGGACTGAGAAGAGGTTAAAGTTATCCACTTATCAGAAGTCATTTAATAAAAAGTAAATTGTAATGGTAGCTGGAGGGAAAATCAAACCCAAGAAATGAATTCAGGCTCTGCAATCGAAGCTGCAGTTCCATTGATTAACGTCTGCTAAAATAAACTGCAGGCTTTCTCATTTATTGTCTTCCCATGTTTTGGTTGCTATGATATCCTTCTAAGGATATGTGGCAATTACTCATCTGAGCGTTGCAGGCAGGCAGAGGACAGAACAAGCAAAAAAATCCTAATTAAAAAGGATGATTAACAAATGCCCCATATTGAATTATTCTTGTGCCTTGCCTGAAAAGGTCTCAGAAAACCTTTGCACCCACTGACAGCAAAATTCTTGTTCTGGCCCATTAACACAACAATTTCTCTATCCCCTGATTAGACAGAGCTGAGTGTTTTCAGCAGATACAGCGTCTGAGAACTATTAAACAAGCAGAGGTGGAGTCCCATTTTGCACAGATGGGCTCAGAACTGATGAAAAGCAAAGGCATGCCTACAAATTTATGAAAGCAGACATAAATCGCCCCTTTTCTTGCTCTCCACGCACTGCCATCCCTACCACCATTAAACACCATTCCAACCAGCTCTGAGCAGTCCTTCCCAAACCCCTGGTGCACTCACCAGTCTGCCCAAAAGCAGCAGGCTCTCATCCACCCTGAAAAAGGCTGCAGACAACAGCCAAGCTGTATGACACTGGGCTCCCAGCTCCAGTTAGTGCTGGCAACAGGTGGAAGCAAACCAGGCTCACTTGTGCAAATTGAGGTATTTGTGCTCAAACCCCTTGCCAGCTCCACCTGCATTAATAGGCACCAGCCAGGCAAACAGGCTGTCAGCCAGGGCACTGGATGAATCATAGAATGGTTTGGGTTGGAAGGCACCTCTGGAGGTCATCTAGTCCAACCCCCCTGCACCGTGATGTTCATGACAGTGGAAGTCATGGCATCATTGAGGCTCCTGGAAGTTTATTCCCATTGATAATAAGACAGGAGAGGACCCAGTTCATTTCAAATCCCTCATTAGCTCTGCAGTGCATGGGGGGGGAAAAGTCATTATTGTACAAAAACTTCACTGAAAATACAACTTATAAACCTATTATTTAGCAATTCTTTTTTTTTTTACACTAAAACAGTTCTAAACTAAAGGCAGTGAATGACTTTACAGTGATCCTTAAGCAATTTCGGAAGATCTTCCTAAATTTTCAGATATATGCAATACTCTCTCCCAAACAAAGATGTCTTTCTTAAGCAGTCTCCTAGTGTTTAAGAAAAAATTGAATGTTTTGGAGGCTAAGTTTCAGCTCTGATCTTATAGGTGCCTAATTTCCTTTAAATAACAAATATCTTCAGAGATCTAATTTAATTAAGTAATAGATACCTTTAGATATCTAATTTCCCTTTACTTACTTGGGTTCAAAAATAGTCCTCCAGCCTCCATATGGCCATAACCTTTTGTGTAACTGTATCAGGCTTTGCTCTTAAGAAATAACAAGTAGTTATGTTTTCAAATCAATATAATTTTGAAATTTGCTGTGTTCAGGCATCAGAATTATCCATAGGGGAATTTTATCCTATTACTTCTAAAAAAAATCTGAGGAAAGATTTCCAGTAGAAGCTCATTATTTAACATTATCAATGATTGAACACCATTTCACTTCCATTTTAACAATTTCCATTTAGCTGTTGTGTTAGGAAAGTCACCAGATTGTTGTGGAACCAACCCTTATTTGAAAGAGTTATCAACATCATTTTGGAAATTAAAAACTCTAAAATATAGCTGCTGAGTCACAGCACAGATGCCCTGAGGTTTTCAGTTAGCAGCTGTAGCATTTGGAGAAGAGCAATGCCTTCATTACCCAAAAACACACAGCGTCAGCCATTTGCTGGGCACTCTTTTTATCGGAACAAAAAGGTCCTTCCACTAACTCAGTTGAAAATGATTTTTAGTTGACCATACATCATGCCAATGCACTCACAAAAGCACAACTAGAACTTTTCAGACAGGAGATCTAGACTTACAGAGACATCTGCATTTCACTGTGGCCACTGAATGCATGCATGTAAATGTGCATATATATACATATCTCTGCACACAGATGCATGTGTGCATTAGTGTTTGCACAGCAAGGTGCCCTAAGAAGTGAGCACAGCTCACTGTTCTCTTCCCTAGGATGTAATATTTTTGTTGCTTTAGTTGAGACCATCCGAGGATAGAAATGAAGTCAAGTCTGCAAGGAAAGTTTTATTAGAACAGGTAATGTGGTTGTGAGAGAAAAATGACACTCATATAAAATCTTGTCTTCAGTTTTGGTACAGGAGCAGTAACCTTCAAGCGCAACATGGTTAAGACAAATTGTTCATGTTCCACTAAGTTGTTTAAGGAATTCAGAAAGAGACATGTTCAGTATTCACAGAAGGGACTAAAACAAGATCATCAGGAATTTAGTCCAACAGGACATGGGAAAGAATCAGGAAATTGTTGCCTCTGGAATACCAGAAATTAATGGAAATCAAAATTACAATGTGCAATATATCCTGAGTCCTTGAGTTTAGTGTCCAAAAGATGTGAATTATTCTCCTAACATAGCCTCTTGAAGGTATTTTGTAGACCTTCCCTAAGGATTTGTAAGAGAGGCTGGAAACCGTGTCATCGTCCTGGGAAAAATATGATTTTCATATTTTTTTCACCAATTGTCTGTGTGAATTTATTTTAATGTGCAGGGTTGCTTTTCACCTACAGTTTCCCTGAGGATATTTGGTGCACTGGATGAACTATGTTGCAGTCTGATATAGATGGAAAGAGTCAGACAGAATCTATGAATTTTGATAGCTGTGTTGTGAGAACTATTTCTGACAGTGGTGGTGGAGATGTGTTGCAAATTTTACACTTGCTGCTCTGCACGAGCTGGCTTCTTGGGGTGTCTGGTGGTCCTCAGCAAGTTTGCTTCTAATGATCAGTTCCACAAGCCTCATTTGAAAGCTGTGAAGAGAAATTCTGGGGAAATATCATTCAAGGTATAGTGCTTCTTGCCATAGGCTGTTCTGGAAGAGTTTTTTGGGGTAAATCTCTCTTTTTTTTTTCCCCTGAAGCTAATAACATGAATTTTCTCACAGTAAGTGTGGTGGTGTTGGGCAGGGAGGCTGCACTATCTTCAAAATACTAGCTACCCCCAAACCACAGCAAGAGCCTATGCTTTTGGTTCCATGGCACATTGTACTTCTCTCCCCACCAGCTCCACACTCATTTTTCCATAGAAAACTTGAATTCTGAAACACATTTGTTGATGTCCTGATCACCTTGTTTCCTCTGAATAGTGACCACTTGTTTTCCTGAATTCTCTAAATATGTGTGCCAATAACCTGTGGGACCCTTGAGAAGATCATATATAGTGATCCATGGACCTTGTACAACTATTTGAACTGCAACATACTCATGTTCTCAGAGTCAAAAGAGGTTACTGCAGTATCCATTACTGAACTGAGCTGAGGATTCAGGTGAAAATAATCCCAAATAACACTGACTTCTGGTTTGTAAGTTCATTCAAACAGATTTTAACCACAGGAATGATACTTTCCGAAATCCTCAGTCCTGCTGTCATCCATGGACCAAATGGATGAGTATCTACTCTCTGAACAACATGGTGGGGGAATGCAAAAGAGAGTACACGGTGCAGATACCTGCAGGACTAGGCTCCCTTTAGAGACAACAGCAATGAACTTGAGTGACTAAGAGAAAGGATGGAGACAGACAATAACAGAAAATACTGTCCACCATCACCCTTGTTGATGGAGGAGCAGTAAGAATTCAAGTGCAAAGGCCTGTAATGCCTTCAGACACTCAGAAAGGATGCTTCTTAATAGGAAATGAATTCATAGGCAGGAAGAGGACTTGAATGAACACAACTAAGACTTGAACTGCCACTGAAAAACAAGTAAATTCTTCCTTTGTGAGAGCAGCTTGAGAGTAGCAATGAAGAAGCAACTTAAATATACAGTAACCACAATATTGTTTTTCAATCTGTAAACCTTTTTTTTAGAGTGAAATCCAGACACCCATACCAACTTAGAACACTGAAATTTGAATCTTGCTTTTGAACATGGTCATGATAGTGTAAAATTCACCACTGACTTTAATGGAGGTGGTATTTCTCAAATAGGATACAGTTTTATTCCCCATACTACTCATTAGAAAAAAACCCACTTTATTCAGTGTGACATTGCTTTGAGAAATATGACTGACACTGAATAACAGCGAAATAATATATATTGCTTCAGTTATATCTACAGTTTATAATGTTTTATAACAATGTTAGAGCAGCATCTGTTACGAATTTACTAAAATAATTTGAAGATGGTTTTCAATGAGCTGAAGAACTGAGCTCCACCTATTAATCATGAAATATATACCAATGAATAATTTAGAAATGGTACCTTTATTCAAAGTGCTGCCAATTAACTAAACAGTCACTGCATTCATAATCGTATCAGTCACCTCTAAACCTTCAACTTTTATCAAGATTTCACATACAGAGGCAAAGAAATTGAATGAAAAGTAGGTTTTTGGCATAACAGCTTCACATTGACTTTGATATTCTTTGGCATCACTGACAGTTTCCTCAGGAAAAGCAATTCTGAACTCTTTAATGTACAAAATATATATATTCCTATTTCACACCCCACAGCTTTTCAAATACAATCATAACAGCAGACTGTAAATACAGAAAAATAAAAACAGGTACTCTGTATCTCTACAAAAGACCTAAAGTGAGCCTAACTTAACAGTTCTGCTCCAAAAGAGACTGCATCCTGCAGTCAGGTATGTCTACACATTTCTTTTTTCTGCAAGAGAGATAGAAAGCTGTAATTTTTTTCCAGGGCCATGCCCTCTCTTAGTCTTCCAACTGCATAACACACTATGCAATTACATGCATTGTTCTGTCTTCCAGTCCTGTTCACCAAAGTGAGATGTTTACATCAAAAGCAGTGTAGAAACATTTGCACAGCAAGTAACAAATTCGGGAAACCTCTTTCCTACTTTATTTCAAATAAAAAAAAAAATAATTGAAATCAGCCACATTAATTCCCAATTAAAACTGCAACTGTAAACGGCAAAGGGTCACATAGAATGGTGACATAAACAGATGTCAAAATTATCTGCATTCATTTTTAATGTAAATTGATGATATTTGCACTTCCAGAAAGAAGGAAGAGTGGTACCAAACAAAAAGGACAATCAGCTGTCTGCCTTAAAGCTTCATGTTGGTTTCCTTTCCCTTCTACAGAAAAGCCCTCTGGCCTCTCAGCAAGGAAACTGAGCTAACACTGACTTCCTGAGGTGCAAGATGCAGCTGTGATATTTAGCTAATTGAAAAACATGCTTGAAAGTGCATTAGTAACTTCTGAAAAGATTGGGTTATAACAAGGTGTTATTCACACAATCCCTGTATTTAACTCCCAACATTTTCAGGTTTTTCATCACTCTGGCAACACTGCAAATGTAACATTTATTTTATCCTCCAATTTTCATATCAGTTCATTTGGCTTAATGTGGAACTCCTGGTATTAAAAAATATGCACCATATACATCCAGCTCAATAACATTAATTTTGATAGTGCATCTGTTGCGATTTCTTCAGCTTACATTAACCTACTCTGGAGGATGTTGTCATGTGTTTCTACTCCTGTAAAATGTGCAAGGTTATAGTTTTGTGTATATGCATATTTGTGAGAATGTCTTTATGTATACATACACAAATAAAAATACATATCCTTATCCAAAACACAATAGAACCATTCATATCACGTACATACTTGGTGAAAGTCAGTGGTTAGGCTTGGGACATGGGGAATGCAATTGTGGCATGTGTTATTGTTCTCACAGTATGGAACAATTTAAAAAGGAAAAAATAGCAGAGAGCCAACAGCAAAAGCACCCAAAGGAACAACAAATTCTTGAGAATATGAAGAGAAGCCAAATAGAAGTGCAGCTACTTCATCTTGTAATACAACTTCATTTTAAAGGAAAGATATAAATGAAAAGTCAGTGAACGTGTAGATTGGTAATTGAAAATCTCTGTAATTACCCTGGTTACCAAGGGATTTTTCATCTATTTGTACTCAAAGACATTTTTTAAAACCAAGGCAAACTATTAGGGAGCACTTTAAGATAATATTTTTAAGTATGTAATAAGAGTAAGGAACATCTCTGATTTTATGTCCTATAACACCACTCAAACTGCTTCAATTAAATTTCCTGTAGTGCCTACAAATTAGAGGTAGCACATTTTCATGGAGACTTTAACTGTCTCTGTAGCATCCTTGACACACAACAATTTTAAGCAGCCATCATCAGGATTTTGTATAACAGAAGGAATGATACCTTACAGGCATTTCCAAGCTCACCACTGAACATTCCCACCAGTGGAGCACATGACTATATTATAGGAGTTATGATAATTGTTGACTCAAAATAATTTTCTAAGGGCTGCTTTGTAACTTGACATTTTAAAACCATTTCTGTTCTTTTCAGTATAGATGCAAGTAGTGAGTGGAGGGAATCCTCTAAGAAAATGGTTTAAAAAAAATCTTTCCTCTGATTCATTGGTACTTTAAATAGCTTAAATTAACAGATGCTGGGACTCTAAGCATTTTTCTCTTAGATCTTTAGTCATGCAACAGAGGCAAGCCAAATAAGTGAACTAGATTGAACCTCTACCACACTAAAGTTAGTAACAGGCTGGAGGCTAAAATCATATCTGATGTCCCTATCAGCACACATCTGATGTATGTGCTAAACTGATGGCATATGAAAACAAATAAAATCTCATTTTCATAATCCATTTACCAAACAAACTAGGTATTCAGTTCACATCAGAAAACTCCTCCATAGCAGCAGCAAGGCTACACCAGAGTTCACCCCAAGAAGGTAGGAGGTCTTGATGCAGACACCCTTAGGCAATAGGCTGAGCTTCCAGTGCTGATGCAGGATGCAGTGGGCAGATAATAGCACTATTTTAATGAAAGACCTGATGCATACCACCAGAAAATATAATAAGAATAGCCTTGAAGAAAAGAATCTGTGAAGACACAAACAGTGATGGAAATTCAAGATGACTTTATAAATATTTTCTGGTTTCTAAAAGGTCTGAGTGTGTTACCAAGGGGTTAAGTACCTGCTAACACTTCTGATATGGCTAAACTTCCAACATCAGCAGGAATACTCTCCTTTTGGCCTGTACCCTGCTTCCTATCTTGTTCATTCCTCTCTCTTTCCTTTTTCTCCCCCCCCCCTTTTTTCTCCCTACCTTGTCCATGCAGGTCTATCAATCAAAGTGCAACAATGTGGAAAGCTAGAAGCCTCTCTCCCTGTCATCAATTTCCTTCCTCTCAATCTATTTATATTCCTTTGGACATCTTTGCTACCTTGAATTGCAGAAATGGATAAAATTAATGAAAAATAAGGAATTAACAAAAAAGAAAAATACCATGAAAATATTTCAGTGACTCTTTTCCCTGGGATCCATCAAGAGTGTCTCTTTGCAAATTCCTGCCACTGAAGGATTAAGACAGTGTGATCCAGATGATGCTGAATGTGATGCTGAAAACAAAATGTACAGAGTAAAATGACATTTCTAGTTCTGACAGATGGCACTTTTTTTCCTTTTAAGGATTATTTTTTCTAAAAAATACACATTTTTAGACTTCAGAAAATTAATAACCTGAAGAGTATATTTTTTTTTATGTAAAAGAAAAAAAATAATTAGCTCTTGGTTTTGTGAATGATATATTTTGTACAGCTACCCAGACCTCTCTTGGGCTGTCAGTTTGCTCTTAGTCAGTAAGGACAATGACATCCAGAAGTTATCATTTCTCATTCATTTGACTAAATGTTATTCTTAGGGAGAAGGGAAATTAAGTGATTAAACAGGAAGAAAACTGAGCTGTCACTGGAAAATTAATATTTTCAAATTAACTTTAGACAAAAGATGCATAAAATCTAAGTTATGTTGATGAAAGCAAGCAGTTTCTCCATAATAAATATGCAAATCAAGCCATTGATCTATCAGTTGTTGTGACAGTCAAATGTCTGTCATTCCAGCAACAGAATGCTGGAATGTGATTCCAAGCAACACCCATGCAACGATTAATACACATGGTAGCAGACCAAGATGGTAAAGCATAACTGAGTACTTAAGAGTACTTAAAAAAAACGTTTTCATCAGGTAATTTTTAATATAAACGGCTTCTAAATGCAAGAGCATTATCTGTCACTGTTAATTAAACTTGTACTTTGTCAACATACAATAATCCATTTATTATAGTAAAAGCCACTACATTTCAAACCACTCACAAACTGCAAGCCGTAATTGCTAGGATTAGTTTATTTCCAAGTGCAGCCAGCAAAGCCACCTTAAGATTCAACAGTGGTGAGATAATTTTGGAATATAACCATAGCTCTATCTCACAGTCCATTGGCTTTAGTATTGGCAGCAGACAAGCTGTAATTTTTCATTTCCTAATTAGATTTAGCCATTAATTTAACTGTTCTATCATACTGGTGGGATAGTACAACTGTAGTAGTTTGGTTCTCCCCCCCAAATTTTTACTAAATATTGTGTCATAAATGCAGTAAATGACAGAAAAAACATGTTGGCCTGAATATACAAAATGACATAGACCCTTTCACCGTGGTCATGTAACTTCTAAGCACCTGACTTCCAAACTGCAACCTGTGGCATTTTAGGAGTTATTTTCTGGTAGCACACATGAGGAAATCGGGCATTCTGGAAGGGACTGATGGTATCTGGCACACTCAAAGAACTAACAGGGAATGCTGAAGTGATGAAAGCACCATAAATCCCACCTTCCTATAAGGCTGCCAGCTTTCAACAGGAGTTCAGAGGACCAACACCCTCTCTGATGGGCTCCGGGTGCCTAGGTGAAATCATGCACAAAGTTAATGCTCCACGCTGGCTCTACTCCTCTGTTAGATGCTGCCATTCACAAAGCAGAGCCCAAATGTCAGCTTGGGTCTTGGGACTAGTTCAATAACAAGTTATACAGGTTAGTTTAAGTCACATTTAATGCTGGTTCAGGCTAACCTGACTGACTGTGGATGGACAGGGAGTAAGAATGTCTGCTTTGGAGGTAGTCATCACGTACAGGGAAAAGGTAACACCACAAAGATGCAAGATAGTACTTACTTCTTCAATTGCTACAGTCAGCCCCAAAATAATTCTCTACTACTACATTTATGCACCTAAATCATTCTCCAACAAAGTGAGTGAGGGTCATTCCTATAAAGAAAAAGCATAATGGAAGGAAGCAATATGAGTCACTTATATACACTATTGAGAAAAAGAGGCATATGTTCCACATGGTTCTCATCATGAAAGGATTCAAACTTGCATCTTCTGCCTATTTCTGTCATGGTCCAACCACCTGCTCTTAGCCAGAAGCACTCTCTGCATTCCACAACTGTGCAGAAAACATCTCCAAACTAAAATTAACTGGAACTAAAGAGGGGCAGAATAATCTGTAATCTGGGAGTTAGAACATCTATTTACAAGCAAGGAGCAGGACGCTGGGTGCCGATTCCTATTCTGCTTATAAATTTTACATGGAGGATTTTGCTTAATAGCAGTTTTAACCATTCTGGGATTAATAACTGGACCGAGAACTCTGCTGACCCAAGCAAGTGCCTCAGTGACTGAACTCCAGCCATGCTGTGTCTGTGCTGCCCAAGAACGTGGAGGGTTGGGGTTGGTTTTTTTGCAGAATGACAAAGCTGTAACTGGAATGGACAATGCCCTCTGTGCTGAATACCTTGGGGACTTTAATGGGAAATGAAAGGTATGAATCTGTTCTCCCTGAGGCTACAAAGAGTCCAGAGTTTTAGTCTTGCAAGTGTGGATGAGTGCTCTATCTACTGAAATATTGTATACATTTCAGAAGTCCCAATTCAGCCATGATATTCTGTGTGGGCATCACATCAACTATGCTTTAGCTGAATAGGGCTGCTAAGGGGATGTAGACAGAATACCACTTTTCTTGAGGATCCCAAAGGTCCTTGGGTTTGAGATGAATATAAGCCATGGAGAAAGCAGCACTTTAGGAACACAAGGATTTTACTGGAAAAATAAACATGAGTTGGTTCATACTGGGCAAGGGATTTTAAAGTCAACCCCTACACACTTAGAGTCCTGCATTTCATAAAGTCTCCACTTCAGATGACTGAACCCAATATTGTTTAACAAATAGCTCTAGTTGTGATGTTTTAATGCTCCCTATCTTCCTGGGAAAGTTGTAACTTAAAGTATTTGTAAATAGATGTCAATGTCTGAATTACAATACAGTCATTAAAATGGGAAAAATCTTCCCCTAATGCTAGTGACTGAACAACCTCCTTTGGAGATGTTTCTTAAATAAATTCCACAAGTATCTGTAATGTTCTGTCTTTAAGATGAAAATAGATGTAAATTAAAATTTACCCAATAATTGGTAAAGAGATTTTTGGTATTGTTACATCAATGTCAAGACCTACTAGTACAGAGTGAACAATCAAAAATTCTTGAAGAATTTGCCTTGGTACAAGAAAGAAAAATATATTAAGTATTTTCCTGGTGTTTTAGACCTATCCTAGCAAGAGGGCACTGACAGTGGAGGATGTGCAGACTGCAGTGCTGACAGACACCCTTGGAAATCTGGGGGGGATGTGTTTGGAAATGTGAAATGCAGACCTGAAGAAAAGATATAAAATCTTCCATCCTCTACTCAGAGGAATTCATCTCATAGTGACTTCTCAGTCATATTGCTATTTTTCCTTACTTTTCATTCTGGAGAGGAGTCCAGACAAGAGTCTCATTCTAAAATGATTCTGAAATGTATTAGCCAACAAGATAACTGGTACTTATGCCAAGAGCCTGCCTCTGAAGCTACAAGCAACAGATCTCTTAACTGTCCCTCAAACACAGTCCCTTGGTTTCATATAAAACCTCAGCTTATATTAATTCTGAGATTTGCTAAAACTGAAAAAGATGAGAGCAGTTTCTCCAGAGACTTCAACACTGAGCAAATGACCCTTGTTACAGATAAGCAAATCTTTCTTCTATGTGAGCAAGTACCAGAAGGCTAATTAATCCTTGAGCATAATCATAATCATAACTCACCCAACCAAAAAAAGCAAGGTCGAACAATGAGTTTGTAAATCACTGGAAATTGTAGCTGATTATGTAACAGGCTGTCATTGCCTTGAGGCTTTACATTTTCTGATTGCAAAGGCACAGGTGAGGTGTCCTACAAACCATTAAAGCATATGCTGACAGAAGCAGCTGTATTCTTAAATCTGCATATTGCAAACCCAAATGGTTTTCATTTGTTATTGACATCTTCCCATAAAAAGCTAGAGATATTACATCTATTATTGCCACAAGAAAAGAAAAAGCATATAAAGGAAAAAGGAGGAAAAAATAACAATACTGTGTGGTTTAAAATGAAACATCATCACTACCACTAATTGCTCTCTGAATCTGAATTGGTAAAACCATAAGATTATCAGCAAGTCTCAATACAGGTAGAACAATAAAACCTAATTATTTCTCACAAAGCAGGCCATTCCATTTAAAATAGAGGAAAGCTAAGAGCAATAAAGCCTATGCCATTAACAGTTAGTCTTCTGCACACATGATTAGACTCACAGAGATAAAGAAGCCTCTGAATTTAATGCTGAATCACATATTTCTGGCTGGGTTCAATATTCTCTACTAATTATGTTGAAAGACCTTGTGATACTTAAAAGTACTTAGGCTACAAAATATGATGCTGTCCCCGTAGATTCACTACTAGCACTTAAAATTTAATATCAGGTGCTAAACTACACCATGAATTAATATTGACATTTAGGGTTATTTCTTTTCTTTAATTTTTTTTTAAAGTCATTCTGAAGAGCTTGAGGACAATGTTTTATGAGCTGTTTGCTATTTAGAAACCCTTAAATAACAGCTGTATACATATGCTACCCTAAATTAAAATTCAGTAGAACATGTTACCAAACAAACTTGGGGCAAGGGAATTAAGTACTTAGGGAGGATGAACTGACTAGCTCTTAGCAAAACCAAGAAGTAGTAGTATTATACTTGATATACAGGATGATGAGAAAACAGAAAAAAACACAACCAGTTAATCTTTAAGTAAATAACATTCTAATGGCACCAAAAATGTTAAAAATTGCCTTTATACAGAGTACTTGGAACTCGCCACAGAAAAGTTATCTATTGAACATGCTATGGTTACATATATTACAGTCTATCATTTGGTTTTGTAATATATATTTCTTCCTTTTCTTTTCAGAAACGATGGAAATCATGTCCTCTCTCTTCAAACAAAACGCAAAAACTTCTATAACTGAATTACTAAGCTAATGAGAAGTACAGGAAGGGGAAAAAAGGTTCAGTCCGTGAAAAAAGTATTTTTAATATCCAATTTACAATAATGGAAATGGTTATCATATGCACTGTGCCTTTAGACTTTTCAATAAAGGCAGTCAGATTATTATACAGTTGCTAATATAGATTTCTTTCCTGGCATAAAAACTGTATCCTTGTAGAGTGCTCTCTCTCTGGTATTTCAAGTCCCTTGAGAAGTATGCAAACACCTACTTAGAACCATGTTCCTAGCTTGATGTACACATATACTACACACACACATATCCACCCATGTACACATAGTCCAGTAAGCTCTCTGTGTCTTCCCTGTGCAAGATGTTCAGAAATCTCCTTGTCATTTGTGGATGGCTGGATTTAGTTTCTCATTTGCAAAACCCCATAATTTTGCTCACGACTAACAGATCGTTCCACAGAATGCTGCGTGGGAGAGCAAACATGCACAGCACTGTCAAAATGGCATACACAAGGGCAGAATTATTTTTACCAGTTTCACAGAATTTGACATTCTCCAACTGCAACTAAAACCAGAAACATCCCCATTTTAATCAAAAGGAATCGCTGTGTTTTGGAATTATGTGGCTCTCTGTAGTCCCCATACAAAATTGGTGCAGAGGCAGAGATTTTGATAAGTATTATAATTAGAAACTAATTTCAATGGCTAGATAAATTATGGTAGCTCCTTCTAATCAGAAATTAAGGTGTAAAGTTAGTCATGTGCGAACAATGAATTTGATTGCTCCAGCAGTGATAGTACAACCCAATCATAAAAAGCTGCACTATTCCATGAAGCAGCTGGTACTAACCACAGCAAAAGATGTATGTTGTCTTCTATAGGTCTTTTGGGCCTCCTCCTCAAACACCTTTGAAAATCTGACTATACCTATAATTAGATCGACCAGGTACCACCAGCAAAATGTTCATATGCATAAACAGTATTAGCTCTCTATTTTCCAAGAACATTTTCCATTCAGCTGCTTTCGAGTTCATTCATGGTTGCCATCTACTTTATATTACCATTGAGATAAGTATTTACATTTGTACTTCTGCTCAGAAATTCAATTAAAACCTGCGTATTACTGCAGCATATGCAGTCACCAGTTGTACATCAGCCTGTAGGTTTTACTGAATTTCACATGACAAAAGCACTCTAAGAAGTACTGGAATCTATACCAAAGAACCAAATTAACAGACAATTAGGTAGCCTAAACTGGCACTGACAGAGCCTCCAAAACAGGATTCCTGTCATCAAACTCAACAGCCCCAGTAAGATTGGCAGCTGAAATCCTGGTGTAAACCCAGCATTAGGAGGGACAGTTTCTTGCCAATATGCTTAGACAAACGAAGGCAGGAACGATTACAGGATTCCAATTGGACTTTCAAGGGAGGAATTCCACAGGCTTGGTAACAGTCATTGCACATTTCTACCAATGCAAGGCAGAAATTTCAAGTATAATTAATTAAACTCCACTTCATTTCTTCTAAATCACAAAGCTAGATCTGCTGTTGCCTAAATGCTTTACTGAGTTTTCCTTCTGACCAGGTATCAGCACAAAGCTCACATGACATTCTTTGCGTGTTACTTGAAAAATCTGCGTTATTCTATGCATTCATTTTGGCATACTAATAGAAAATGTATCAGATAAAGTGTAAAACATGTCCATCCACTGCTGTCCATGGCCTTTTCCAACAGTTTCGACTGATTGCCTCCGGATGTAAGATTGCCTGGCTTCACAAAGGCAGAGATGCTTCCACATCTGTTATCCAAATGGTGTCAGGGAAAGCACACTCTTCACCTAAATGCCCCCTCTGATGCAGAACCCTTTGACTCTCAGACCTTAGTGTAGGCTGATGCCAGATTGCCATATTATCTCCTCTATATTTTTTCAAACATTTACATGACAACATGAGACAGACAAACAGATCCTTATTCTGATGATATGAATCATTATTCATTGCCAGCATCATATCCACTCAGTTCACACTCTTAAAGGCACATTAAACAAAATCTCTTTTACTACTGCATAGGCAAAATGGTAACCCAGTTTATTGGCAATAATTCATTATCTTCGTCTCACGAGTCAGAAGCACCTCACAAAACAAGCTAAAGTACAATGGTTTAAAATTGACAGAAGTAAAAGAATGAAGTCAAATTTCGTTATTGTTGAAGATGGAGGACGTGAATGACAAATGATTCTCAATTAATTTACTAGAAATCTTCCTCTTTCCTCTAGGTGTATTTAAATACTTCTCCACATTGACTGTGTCTTTATCACTATATAAAGTGAAATCAGCATAAACAAAATCTTTCCATTGATCATCTGGAGTGCATTTGACTGAGAATTTGTTTTGCAGCCCAAGAATGTGATTGCTTGATTACAACTATGAATTAAAACCTGGGCACATACATCACCCATTTCTATTCTGCATAAATATTATTCAGTAAAACACAGATTGAAAATATGAATACATAAATTTTCCAATATGAGCCAAAATGGTAACAAGTCATTATCAGCTACAAGAAACTCACTGACTCGGCTCACTCACATACATGTGTGCAGACCCTTTGGAGCAAGGAATCTGAAGAAGGACAACCAAAAGAAACAGAATGACATGATCATTAAGGTTGGAAAAGACATCTAAGATCATCAAGTCCAGCAGTCAACCTATCACCAAGTACCACATCTAGATCTATTTTGAACCCCTCCAGGGATGGTGCCTCCACCATTTCCCTGGGCAGCCTGTTTCAATGCTTAACAACTCTTTCTGTGAAGAAATCTTTCCTAACATCCAATCTAAACCTCCCCTGGCACAACTTGAGGCCATTTCCTCTTGTTCTCTCACTGGTAACCTGGGAGATGAGACCTACGCCCATCTCACTGCCACCTCCTTTCAGGTAGTTTTAGAGAGAGATAAGGTCTCCCCTGAGCTTCCTCTTCTCCAGACTAAACAACCCCAGTTCCCTCAGCCATTCCTCATAAGGCTTACTCTCCAGACCCTTTGCCAGCCTTGTTGCCCTTCTCTGGACATGCTCCAATGCCTCTATGTCCTTCTTACAGTGAGGGGCCCAAAACTGAACACAGTATTTAAGGTACAGCCTCACCAGAGCTGAGTACAGGGGGAAAGAAGAACCATGATCACTCATTTACACCAAGTTGTGCATCAAAACACTTCAAATAAAACCTAAAAGAAAATGTCATTGCTCTCAACTTTCTCAGCACCTTTCATAGCCCCTGGTGTCCAAATTGTTTTCAGTCAGTTCAGCACATCTCTAGTGTATAATTTGTTTTATTCAGTGGAATTTCCTGTCATGTCTTGTCACATCAGTCCCAGAATGGCTCACTGCCTTTAAGAGATACAGAACAGTCTATGGTAAAGGGGAAAATGTCAGAGAACACCACAGTCACAGCTCACTCAATACAAAAGGAAACATTCAGATGGAAAAGCTATCTCTGAACTCGACAAAAATGCAAACTGCAAGAGATGGAACATTATTTTTTACTGTAATGAAAAATGAAATGTATAGCAAGAGTTCTTTACATCAAAATAGAAACTAAAAGACACTCTGTGTACATCCCATTTGGGAGAGATGGAAAAATATACAGTCTAAGTTTCTCAGACTCATATTTAATGCAGAAAATACAGTGCATGAAGAGATTTTAGCTTGCTTTCAGCTCAGTGGAAGTGAAAAAGGTAAATTCCTAATCCAGTTGTACTACTGTCATCTGCATTCCACCTTAATCCACTTCTCCTGGGGTATCTCACATTTCAAGCTCATAGCATGTTCAATTTGCTAAACAATTCAACAATCAACTAGAGAAATACATTCTATTTCCTCCAAAATTATAGAATCATTTCCTAGAACCGAAAAAACCCCAGTCTTCAGTCTGCAACAGCAACAGAGCCTAATAACGTGAGTTTATCTGGGTTAGAAACAGCAGCTTTATACCACAGAATTGACTGGGTGAAGGTCTGTGGACAGAAAATCAAATTGGATTATGATGTTTCCTTCTGATCTTTTAAAGTAGGAATCTGTGACTCAACCTTCAGTTTTGGTTTGCACATGATGTTTGGCTGAAAACCATGTATATTTTTATTAACACTACCAGTCTGTGTCTTCCCTTCTTGTTGGTAAAGCTCCTTTAGCAGCACTGTAATTTCACCAAGGCACAGTTTTTCAGAAGTTACCTTAGTACTAAAGAAACACTTTTAAAGAGCCTTTGCAATGCTCAGTTAAATACATCTGTGCTGCTAATTCATGCTCAGTTTGGTAGAGAATAGTTAGTCAATAATTTAATGACACAAAATCTGATGAAATGTATGACTTCGGACACAGGCCACCAGTTTCTGATGGATCTTATAATAAACTTTAGCTACTATTTAGGGGACAGAAAAAGGCACTAGTCCCATGATATTCTGCATTCATATGGCATGGTGGAATAGGATACAACACCCCAAAAAATTACAAGCTTGGGAGTTTACACAGCAGATAGAGAGAAACCAAACACTCAGACAAGGGAGGAGTGCGCACACTGGGGGATCCCCCTCCATTCTGGGGAGACCTGAATGCAATGGTACACAAGCAAACCAGAAGCAAAGAAGGTGAGGCTAAGGTCAAGATCACAAATAAACAGGGGTTTATGTCACTCTGAGAGACATTAAGTGCCCAGAAGAGGAATGTGAGGCATGGTCATGACTCCAGAGAAGTTGTAAAGGAAAAAAACAGATGTGATTTGGCAACTTTGACCACAGGAAAGAAGAGAAAGATTTGAGCAGAACCCAAGACTGAAAACAGTGTGATAAACATGCTAGAAAGTGCTGACCTCAGTGCTGTGTCAGATTCTGCCATTAGCTGAAATACAGCACTGGCATTAAAGAAGTCCCAATTTTCCCAATTAGAAGTCCAAGGCTGTAAAAAACACTTGCTAAGAAAATGTAGAGAAATTTCATGATGTGGTAAAGGATAAGTTCAGTCTCATAAAATCCTAAAACTTATTTTAAAAAATATCCACAAATGTTCTGGCAAACCAGATGATATAACACTCTGGGATTCCCAGCCAGGATTCAGCTTTAAAACTGTCGCACAGCTGGGTTAGGTTTTCATCAGAATCCATCTTACAAGGCATCAGTTAACCTCCTGTGGGCATACATGTTTCCAAATGAAACATATACCAAATCACCTAGAATGTGACAAGATCATTTGGCACTTTTTATAAGAGATCAAAAGAGGAGGAAAAAAACCCCCAAACAACAAAATAAAGCTCTCTGTCTCCATTTCAAGCATCTGAACATGGCTGTTGTTGGATGCTGTCCCAAAGAAGGGCATATGCCAAGGGAGCTCAGAGCTCTGCAAGTGAGATACAGCAGGATAGAATTATCCCAGATTTACATTTCTTTAATTCCTGCTCTAAAGCAAGGGGAAGTAGAAATCCAACTGGGTACCACAACGAATAAGGGAGTCGGACAGAAGTCAGCATCCATTTGCTTCAAAGAACAGGAGCATTTTCTTGGTGGCATTCCCAGGTTAAAAAGCATCTAGTTAGAGGTTGCTTTTGAACTCAGGCAGCAACCCAGGCAAGTGCAAGCTTCGCCTGCTGGGACAGCTTGCTCATTCCATTTTGCTAGGATAATTAGTTTTGAGCTACTCTAATTGTAAAATAAATAAATAAATAAATAAATAAAATCATCTTCTCGGCTTCATTTTCACCAAGTGTCAGTAACTCATGCCTGTCAGGTTCACTAGACCTGGGAACATGCAGTGCTTGCATTTTTAAAAATATCGAACTAGTGTGTCAACACAGTTTACTAATTTAGCCATTTCTGTCCTCATATCTCTACAGAGCTCTTTTGCCTGCCTGCTGTAATTAGCAACTGTCAAGTGTATCTCACTTCGCCTATATCTAGTGTCATATTAAACAGCAACTTATTTGAATTGATTCGTGATCAAGAAGATCACCAGAGATCCCACACATCATCTTTTATTATGTGCAGACTGTAAGCTATTAGACTACCCTGCTCAGATAGAAAGATGACCTTTTAGATGCTCAAAAAATGATGGCTGACACTTTTGCTAAATCTGCTGGCACTGAACTGCATGAGATACTATTCAAATGGCAACATAATTTGGTATGTGACATTAATTCTTCATCATTATGTATCATTCTATAGATCCTTGGCATTTCAGCCAAAATTTACCTTTAGAACATTAAAAAATTCTACCTATAAAATAGCAGGGTATTCAACCTAATGAGAAAAGGCTGTCTTCATAACATTGTTTATATATTGCTTCATTATTCATTTTTTATAGGTACCTTATTAAAATTGGAAAACAGAGGCAGAGAGACTATAAAAAAGCTTCCTAACCATAGTTAGCTTTTTGTTTTTTCTGTGCCAATTTCTTTAAAACACTGAACACTAGGGAATACTGTTTGTCAAAACTGACTACAACAAATCATTTTTATATTTAAAATTTCATCTCCCTTCTTTGCTTAAGGAATGAAATGCTCAAAATATTTACTGCAAAATAAGAAGACCTATTATTCAAAGTTATGACTTTCCAAGGTCTACCCCTCATTGCTCATTGTATGACCAATAGGACAGCTGCAGGGAATTACATTAAGGAAATGAAGGATTGCAGTATAGTATGGATATCTGAAGAGTATGTTCCTTGCACATAGGTCTCTAAAGTCTAGCTTCTACAGGGAGCTAATGGTCTGTGAGTAAATTAGTGCCGTGAACATCTTTTACATCATATTACCCCAGGGAGACCTTAGACCTACTAACTTCATCACATGAAAGATGTATTTAATGTGTTCTGACCATTGACTGTCAGGTTTATTCTTGTCAAAACTGCCCTAGACACCCAGAAATTATAGACTATGTTTTGATCCTGATGATGCTCATGCTGAAATTACCTTTATTTACTCTCGTCTGACAAATGCAACTCAAAGCAAGAGCACCCACTGTCATCACTTAAAGAAGGAAAAGCACTTTTTGTTACTAATTATTCAACATTTTTCTCCACGTAGGGATAAAAACTTTTTTCTATCACTGTATTGACTATCACATGCCAAGTACTTTATCATGTGTTTATTCCTTGTTGTGGACCGTGCTCTGTGCTCCAAGGTGAAGAATTACAGAGTTTTCCCATTAAATAATTTTATAGTATATGTATTGTATCTTCTGTTTCTGAACCATTCACTTCTCAGCTATTTGGAGAGTAAATGGCAATGCATGACTGGGAGAAGAAAATTAGAAGAGGCTACAAAGAGTGAAGAAAGTAAGAGAAAGGAAACAGGTTACTGGCAAGAGAGAAAGGTTTCTTTTATTCTGAGCAAGCAATGGGAAGCAACAAGCATGCAGTAGAAAAGCTAAACACATTTAAATGTAATTTTATAAGGTTGAGCACTGAACTGCTGCTGAAAGTATTCTTTAATGAAATACATGCCTTCTATCTGCATCGCACTGAGGAAAAGGAAGAAACAAGCAAACAAACCCCTCATCTACGGTGACACAAATACTACAAAGTGCCTTATGGAGACAGTAGCTGTGAGCACAGCACACTCAAATTGTCTAAGAAACTCAGGCTTGAAAGTAACCCCAGGTTTCAGTCTCACCCTGCATGTCACAAGCAGGAGGATCAGATCGGTGATGCCTCAGCTGGGTGGGTGATGGCAGATGCTGAGCGGCACATCGCTTACAAGCAGCCCTTCGGGAATGAGCGCTGAGACCTTGGTGCTCAGCCTCACTCTCCATCTCTGCAGTACAGTGACAGCTTATGAGAGGTGATGGAGGTGAGACTGGAGAGAATAAAAACAGCCACTTACAACAGGAAGTAGAAGGATCTGATTTCTGAAAGGTGAAAACTAACTGGAAACATCTCTGGCTTGAAGTCACCAGAAGTACCTCCTTTTTTATGGTCAAATGGGATAGGCCTAAAACATACCTGAAAATCCCCCTGCAGAACTCCATCTGCTTCCTCTGGATAAAATAAACACAAGTGCATTGCCTGATAAAAGTTCCAAGTTATTGCTTTGGGTAACTAGAGCTTTTGGCTTATTGAATATGTTCAGAAAAAAAATACTTGATGTGTCTGAACTTAACACTGATCTGCATCCTGGGATGCATTTCTCTTCACTGCAGCTGACAATAAAGTCATTAATTAACAACTCCAGCTGCAGTTGTTATGCAGATATACATAAGTGTAGAGCATAACCCAACAAAAAGAGGACACACATGACTTTCCACCTACTGCACAGGCCACCAGAAACTCCTAGACTAGTAATCATACTGAATTTAACATGTGAACTCAGATGCCACATCTGTAGCCTGCTCCCTATCCCAAGAGTAATTTTTCAGTTTACAAAACCAACCAGCCTTCTAGAAATATTAACTGAGATTTAAATGTTCTTTGTAATAGTACCAAGATAACAATCCTGAAGTTCATTACTGGTTTCAGCAAAAAGCTTGTTTCACAGGAAAATTGTGAAAAGGTGTCAATTAATATTCATCAAGACAACAGTCTTCTTCCAATCTCTTTTTAAAGCTGAAATATCCACCACAAAGTCTTTATGTTACCTTGCCAAAAGCAAAAAATCTTGTCTTTTTGTCTATTTCCTAGCATATAAAATGCTATTTAGTGTAAAAAACACTCTCTCTGAACTGTCATCTTTAAAAATGAAAAATGTATATGACTTTGTATAACCTTATCTTGTGATAGCTGGGTTCATACTGTTGATCAAACTTGGTAGAAAGAAAACACAGCCTTAACTAAAATAGTTAAAACAAGAAATCATTTATGCTTAGACAAAGTGCCTCTGAGCAGGGTATTACACAGTCCTGTTATTCCAATACCATCCTTCAGGTGTGCCCAGGGCAGCAGGTTGTCTAAGTGAACATCTAAGCAGAGGAATTCACATGACTTCCTGAATTTGACCAAGATGAGCAGAATTAACCTAGGAAAGCAGAAACTTTATGCTTAAACTCAATTCATCTAAGACTTCAGCTACCTGAGCATATTTTAGAGCCTGTTACAAAAAAGAAGTAAGAAAAAGCAAACAAAAAAAGAATCTCTTCCAGCCACTAAGACCGCTCTCACTAAATAGTATAAAAGCACTGGCTGTAGAAGTAGAGTAATTCTGCAGCTTTGCATACCTAGTATTGTCTTAAAAAGCATTAAGCAGAGCCAAGAAACTTGCTGTGAAAGAAAACACTCTTTATTTTTGCAAAGCCTCATCCAAAGCCAAAGAAATGGAAAGCAGGTGAGGATGGAAGTGATAAATGAAGGTCCCCTCATGCCAGCCATGCTTCCCTGCCAATGCCACTGGGTGCAATGCTCCCAGACACTGCTGTGACTGAGTACACGAGCTACAATGCGAGTATCAGAAAACTTAACTGTACCACAGAGCAAGGAACAGCTAAGCAATCCATTTCTCCACCTCACAGCTCCACACTCTGCTAGTTCATGTGCTTTGGGGATGCTGCTTCAGCTATTACAGTGCCACTGAATTAAAAATAAGAGAGAAAATGAACAGGTGCTGATTTTCCTTCTTTTCTGCAAGGAAACATGATGCAGCAGTCTCATATTAAATCCGTTATCTCCATGCTAAGGTCTTTTGACATTTTAAATATCATCCATAATGATTAACATCTCTCCTTAAAGCCAGAAGCTAAAATTCGCCAGTCTGCCACACACAGTGACACCTTTAAACACTCACACACTTCAGCAGTTACTAATTTCCCAATCCACTACTTGGATATGACATTTTGACAAGTTTGCAAAGGATTTGCTAAACTACTTATTACTTCAACCTATAAAAAGTATACCTTTTTTGCAACACCTTTCAAAAAGGACTTCTGAATACATTTTATATGTAATTTTCTAAAGTAGTTTTCCCATTGTTCTCCTTCCATGGGCCAAAAGAGCCTACTGGTCTTCACAGCATTCAGGCAACTTAGAACATCCAATTATTTCAGCATTATTTTGAGTAAAAGCAAAACATTTTCTATCCAAGTACTTTTAAGCAATACAGTCATTAGGCAAATGACTAATGCAGATCAAGAATTCACAAAGACATGTGTGGTGATTTAAAGTAGGCACCACTGCAGCTATCCAATGCTTTGTGCAAAACAGGAATATGGCCTGAAGGTACTTTGTACTTGGTTTTTAATAGATACCTCGAATAAAAACATCAACATAAAAAAAAAAAAGAGCAATGCTGTGGGTGTTTAAATATAAAGGTAAAGACATGATAATGGAACAAATCCTTGGAGGTGAATGTAGTCAGGGATAGAGCCAAGGCTGTGTGAGGAAGCTGGCACTGCTTTTATTGTATGCAGGTTCATAGGGAAGGCAACAAGCTTAATCCACTGCTATTTGCAACTGCTAAATTAGTTATAGAAAACAGATTCTAATTTGATTAACTCAGAGCTCCTATGTATTATTATTCATTCTCCCTGAAGTTCTCCTAGGTCAAGTGATTGTTTTCCCATTATCAGAATAATGACAGGTTATTCCATGGATCTAATGCACCCCTCTGAACAATGTAAGAATCTATTATCTGGAAGGTAGACTGGATCACGTGTTAGCTCTGGTACAAACTACAGGCTGATTTAATAAGACAACAATGAAAACTAGAATCACTCACAGTGGGGTAACATTCAGCATGTACTGTTAGCTAAAATGCTGGCAGTATAATTATTATGCCACACTAAGATAGACTCAACACTGCACAAATATCACATTTCCCCAGCACATTTTACAAAGTGTTTGAACTTGCAGAGGTAGGAGAAATGAAGATTAAAAAGCACCTTCTAGAAGTCACAAAGTGGATCAAAAGCTCTGAGAAACAGAAATGGTACTCAGATTTAAGCTCAACCCAGAGGCTTACTTGTTGACTGAGTGACCTTATTTGAACCACAGATCTGGTCCATGTGTATTACTGTTCACCTGGCAACAACACAATGTTCCACAGGTGATAGGTTGTCTCAGATGCATTCAAATGCATCCTAAAACACTCCAAAGTGATCTCAGAAGATTTCAGCCCTTACATTTTTAGGACAGGAGCATCGTGCTAGTCCAGCTCCACATCATGCTCCCTTTGCCTAAGAGTCATAGGTTTTGCTTTCTGTTATCTGTTACCAATGACATCTTTTGAATTTAGATATTTTTAGCTCATGAAATGGCTCAGGCCAGGGTGTGAGGGCATGAATTTGGAGCCAGGCCCCATTTTGTGTCAACACTGAGAATCTGTGCAAGATCAGGATCTGAAATGGCATCAGATGTAGTATTATGGGGTTTATTTCTTCTCAAATGTGTGCCAAAACACATTCAGCTATTACAGTTTATACCTGTAATTCAAGATCCTAAATGAATTTAAAAGTTTCCTCTTCTCTCTTCCTGTCTGCCAAACAAATGAGTTTGGTTATTTCAGTAAAATATAGCAATATGTTAAAAGGGATAAAAGCAATAATCATGGTATAAAGTGCAATGCATATAAAAATTGCATTATGATTGTGGAAATAACCCGTTTATAAATTATACAATGGTAAATCTGGTTTATAGTTTACTTTTTCCAAAGGCTTTAAATTAAAAATCAATTTTTTTAAAAAACAATGCATCACATTTTTTAAACTGCATTTTTTCTTTATAGGCTTGAGCTTTTTTCAAAGCACTGCAGAGGGATGGCAACCTTAGCCCATAACAGTAGCTATGAAATAGCTACATAATCAAGAGGGAATGGTATTAGATTTTGAAAATACAAAGATATCACTATAGAATTATTTTTATGACATGACTGATCTATTAATCAGTCCCCACAGCTGGCCAGGATATTTGTAGTAGACAGAGACGATCCAAGAGTCATTGAATGGAATTGCCTCATCCCAATCCTGAGACAAGTTGTTTTCAAAAGAAATAATCCATATAGTGCCAAGGAAGTTACTGGCTCTGTGCCCAAACTCTTTCACTTTGTAGCTTGGCTGTTTTTAATAGAAGGATATTGATTTTTGTACAGTTATGAGATCAGCCATATATGGGCTTTTTATAACAGTACAATTCTTTTGAAAAGTATCCAGGAGTCTTCCAAAAGACTTCAAGGATTGCAAGGAAACAAGTTAAATAAGAGCTATTTTGGCTCTAAACATGCTCACCGTTAGCAAGAAGAGCAGACTGTTGTTTTTATTTGTTTTAAAGCGATTCCAACCCCATTTTCACTGTAGGCTCCGAGTGTCCCACTCTCAGCAATGCTCCTGGCTGCCATCTGCTGCTTTATTTCTACATTGCGAGTCTTCGGAGGGGAATATTCTCTGCACATATATTTTATCATGGCATTCAGCTAAACGTGGGGAAAAAAGGAATCACAGAACAACAGTTGTAAACTGTTGCTTTAGTCTAAGCAGAATGAAACCTGGAGTCTTCCCAGTACTGACTTCTGGACATTGCAAATCCCTGTACCAGAATGTGTCCTACCTTCTGCAATGTTAAAAAAAAAATAAAAAAATCACAGATGACCTTTTTCATTTTGGGCCAGGATTTAACTCTGTTCTAGCTGAATCTTCTAAAATACAACTTCAAAGACAAACAAGAGAGTCTGATACCCTTAAACGTAATTCCAGACCCCGACACTCTCCTGCTACACTTCAAACAAGGCTTTTGTTGTGTCTTTTGTTCACTTCAGGCTTTGCTGTCTAGCTTGAAGGCCAAGCTACACATAGGGGTTGGCAGGCACATTTTAATGCTCCAGCAACCAGACAGAAGAGAAGTGATTTCCCTTTTCCCCTGTATAAACAGATTAACACTCCCATTTTTTCATTTTTCCTTTAAAAATGAAAATGTTCTAAAAATAAAGGTCAGACATATCAGGTAGAAATATATTTCGACAGACAGCATTAGGCCTGATCTCCTGTTTCCTTTTGCACCTAAGTCAATGGGAATTTTGTGCATTTACAGTAAGACAAAATTGGGCCTTTTATTCTGGCCATATTATGAGCTTCTTTCTCACCCTGCTGAATAAGTCACTCAATGCATAGTTCCATTGACTGTAATGAAGCTATTCCAATACAGTGCTAAAAGAGCAGCTGAGCCAACCTGAACTGCCTCCAAGGGATCCTGATTGCTGCACAGGAGGGGATTGAGATACCAAAGAAAAAATTCTCCCCATTTCATATCCCTGCTTTCTCTCTGTCACTGCTTTGAGGACAGAACAATGAGATGTTCAGTGCCAGGTCCCACAGCTTGAGAAACACAGGGATCCTGTGATGGGTCAGCTGCTGAAACAGGAACATCTTGTTAGATACTGCAGGATATCCAGGACATTCTGCAAAGATTGGCAGAGGACACAGAACCTCAGGAAGATCTATGACCCTCTGGGGAGTAGCTAGGGGTAGGCAGAACAGCCCAAATCTCCAGAGGGTGACAGGAGGTGCCCTGAGCATCCATTCCATTTCCCTAATGAACACTCGTGCCATTTTCCTACCGTACAGCACATGCAGTAATAGGCCATTAAATGGGCACAGATTTACACACTTGAGTAAGTAACATATAAGAGTTTGTGTATGCATCTGTATTTTTTCCAGCTAATACAATCTTGAGCTTTCTTTTCTTTGTGAATGTGTATGTGACTTATCATAATCTGGCCTCAGGATCACAGAAAATTTGTAAACTGAAAAAAAACCAAACCAAACAAACAAAATAAACACACCCTAAACTGTTCTGTGACAGGTGACAACCAAATCATGGACAAGGGAAATGACTGCTGGGTGCACTGTTTAAATCCTGAGGACAGAAAGACAGTGCAAGATCTCACTCAACTACTGATACACAGAGTAACTTCTAATTATCAGAAACTGCTCATCTATGATTAGCACAGACCTAACAAATGATTGTATGCTTATACCATTAATTTTGGGTTTTTGTCCCAAAGTGTCTCCATAGTAATTATATATTCACATTGCTTTACAGGTAAACATTTCTTGGTGAAAAAGGCTGCAGAAAAGGATAATTCTCTTGATGGTACAGTCTTCTGTTTTCTGACTTATGCAGGTATGTAAATATTGTGAATCGCTGAGATATAAACTCTCTACAGTAATTCATTAAAATGTACATGAAGTTTAATAATATATATTATCAACAGGAATAAACTGATCATCCCTGAAGCAGAGAAAGTGATGCAGCAGTGGGCAAGTGTTAAAATTAAACCTTTTTTACCAAATCTAGCTGGAACATGGTCTGACTGTACCTAGTTTTGAAACAAATGAAATTTTCAAGGAAAAAATGGATAGAAATTGAAGGCTAGTGTAACCTTTAGATAATATATTCCCATTGCACTAATGCATAAGAGTGACTGTTGTTCATGTTCATGTACTGTTCTGAGAGCTTATACAGGACAATATAAAATACAGTTTATGTGACTGGTGATAGGAGTAGTGAAAAGAGGGTTAATAGCTAGATCACAGCATTTCAGCACACTATGGTGGTCACAGCAACAACACCTACAACTCTTCCACATTGTAAACCCAGTGAGGAGATCAGTTTTAGTCCATACCATTTAAATGAGCTGCTTTGCTTTGCAAAACATCCCAAATTCACACTTATATACCTAAATACTGACACAGCTCCCTCTGTAGCAGAAGCAGAGCATGCAAGGAAAAGTCCATTTCACTAAGGATGTCACAACTGTAATAGGTTTCCTGGCTGAGGAAAGACAAATCTTCCATTCCCTAGCATTCCTTTATTTTGCCAAGTTTCTGATTTAAATACCCCTCTCTCATGAAATTTTGCAGTCTATCCAAATGGCTACCAGGCTGCTTTCAGAGTACACCCTACCAGATCAGGTCTCAACATAATATCTTTCTAACACTCCAGTGTTTGCAGAGCTTTACAGGTTTAAAAGCAATGCTATTCCTGCAGATAGTCACCCCAACTATTTCCTCCAGTGCAGGAACTGTAAGGTCATGAAGCGACTGAGTCTACCCTTGTTTCATAAGCAGCTTCCTTTAACAGCTGTAATATCTGGGACGAGTGGAGAGTGTCATTTGGCCTCACTGAGTGATTCATTGTATACTGGAAAACTGCTCTGCATTCTTCTGGATGCCTTTGCAGCATAGACAGGACAAAGCCCCATTTAGCTGGAAGCCTGGCATCGTGGCTCATTATTCACCTGCCATGGCACTCACAATATTGTGAGGGCTTCTAGACAATGGTGAAAATTTCTACCTACTTTTTATAGGAACACACTCCATTTTCTACCTTTATATCCTCAGGAACAGAAGCTGCATACAGACAGCGTGTAGGGAAATGGGAGTCCTTTTCTTTGTGTAATAAAAGAAAAATAAATTGCCACAGTGCTCCAGAAAACTGCCACAGGATGCCCAAGGCTCTGTGATCCTGCCTCAGCACCAATATATACACTTCAGAGAGAGACAACAGTGAGCAGGGAGAGGAGAGAGGACGGAAACAAGCTACTCGGCCATCTCTAACCTATAATTTAGCCTGTGCCTTGTGCTCCTCAGCCTCCCTTCGCAGACCCATGCCATGGCCAAGCAGTGGGGGCAGGTCCCACCATGGAGACTCCCCGTATGCCCCCTTAGCCTAACCCCTTACAGGGCTCACCACAACCACTCTCTGTGTGCTGAAGAAAGTGCCCTCAAAGCCAGCTCTGGCAGGACAAGTAACCCAGATCTGTAAACAGTGTTTATTACATCTAATGCTGTAGCTTTTGCTGTTTGATTTTGGGATAAATACATTTTAAATGCCACACTGAAGTAAACATGCTCACTCCAAAAGTGCTACATTTAACAGTGGGGCTTTTCCTAAAGTATATTTTTTTTTCCTCAGAGCAGCAATAATTCAATAAAACTAAGAAGTGGCTTTAACAGTTTTCCTCTCAAATGTGTGTCCTCTAGTGCACTGCTGCACAGGGATATCCTCAGCATTCTTGTGAAGGTTTTTAGCAGAGGAAGATTTCTACCTCAGCAGGGAAGTAAACAGTATCAGCAGGCTCTGCAGCAATACCCTAAATGGCACCTGCATTTAATTTCTGCATAGTCCTTGCAGCACTTGTTGGCTTTGTTTTGGTTGCCACCTCCTCTTTCGTCAAACTCATCACTGTCACATTTACAGACGATGCGTGTTACACCACAGCACATACTCCAGTTCCATTCACTTACTGCATGTCTGTGCTGGAAAAATCATAAAAAGGTATCTGGGAAACAAATGCTTCAAAAAAACCATGCTGCATCCCTGTGGAGAATGCCACCTACTTCTTATTAAGCCAAAGCATGCCATATGTTTTAAGGGCTTTTAACCTCCTTTCTCTCTTGTACAGTTCTGCACTTGAAATCACGCTCCTGGTTCTGCTGCCGTGGGATGTGCTTTTTGCTGTGGGGAAGGGGAGGAAGGGAGGGAGAGGAGGAAGGGATGGAGATTTTACAGTCAAAGGGAGATGCTTGTCTAATATAACCCACAACATGAGCATCTATACCTCTTGCTAAGGTGAGAAAGAGTACTGACTGCAATAAAAACCTGTCCACATGGGTTTGCAGGCAGTGATGCTGAGGAGACACCCACTCCCTCCCTGTGACAGGGACTTCCTCACTCCAGGCCAGGGACTCACAAAAATGTAAAGATTCATTTGAAAATCCCTTGAGGGAAAGGTGTATGATCATTTCCTTCTATATCATCTCAAAAAGCTGGATAAAACCCCAGGGCCATTATGGGTTTCGGAGAGCTGGAACACCTGTCCCACAAAGAAAGGATGAGAGAGTTGGGGTTGTTCAGCCTGGAGAAGACTCCATGGAGACCTTATTGTAGCTTTTCAGTACTTAAAGGGGGCCTGTAAAAAGATGGGGCAGACTTTCTAGCAGGGCCTCTTGTGACAGGAGTGGCTGAGGGAAATGAGATCATTTAATCTGGAGAAGAGGAGGCTGTGGGGAGAACCTACTGCTCTCTACAACTACCTGAAAGGTTGTAGCAAGGTAAGGGTTGGTCTCTTTGGCCAAGTAACAAGTGATAGGACAAGAGGAAACAGCCTCAAGCTGTGCCAGGGGAGGCTCAGCTTGGATATTAGGAAAAAATCTTCACTGAAAGACTAGATAAGCATTGGAACAGGCTGCCCAGGGAAGTGATGGAGTAGCCATCTCTGGAAGAGTTCAAAAAACTTGCAGACATGGCACTTTGTGACACAGTTTAGTGGCATAAGGGTATTGAGTTGGTGGTTGGGCTTGATGATTTTAGAGGTCATTTCCAACCTTAATGATTCTATGACAATGGGTTATGCTTTTAAACTAAAAGAGGGGAGATTCAGACTAGATTTAAGGAAGATTTTTTTTTTATTATTATGAGAGTGGTGAAACACTGGCACAGGTTGCCCAGAGAGGTGGTAGATGCCTCATCCCTGAAAACATCCCAGGTCAGGCTGGATAGGGCTCTAAGCAACCTGATCTAGTTAAAGATGCTCTTGCTGATCGCAGAGAGGTTGGACTAGATGACCTTTAAAGGTCCTTTCCAACCCAAGCCATTCTATGATTCAATGGAAAGTGCAGGCTGTACCCATACAGTGACAGATTATCACTGTCACACCAATGCTCACACAAACCTCACCACATTTCATGTCATTCTTTAAGCCTTTTGAAGCCAACGGCTACTGACAATTTCAGCTATCTATTTCTAAGCTTTGTGATTGCTGAAAATACCTTGAAAAGGTGAAGCCAAAAATTTGGAGAAGTGGAGGCAAAGTAAAGTAGCTCAAGGTATTTTTTTCTGTAATCTCAAACAAGGGGAAAGGTAAGGGCAGAAAGTAATTTCTGTCTATTCTTATAACAGAGGAAAAACCAAATTTATTAGTGTATTTTCCTTTAATTAATAAGAACATCTACATCACTCTTTTTCATCCTGACTTACAATTAACATCACAATAAAACCCCAAAAGCATTAAAATAAGACATGTATTATATCCTTTGGCATGTTTCATTTCACATGAACACCAATATATGCATTAGCTATGGTGCTAATTAGAACTTACATTGCTGTACTGTCTGATACTTTAAAGCTTTAGATCAGACTAATACTTAATTGTGGAAGATCATGTAGATAATTCTTATTGTGGCATTCTTAATCTAATGTTACTATAATCTGTAAGGAAATATAGCTACCTCTCCCTTGGCATGCCACCTCAGAATTTAAGTGAACATGCAGTGCTATTGAGGCAGCAACTAACATAGGAAAATGATAATTTTTTTTACCTTGGGTTTTTTTGTTGGTTTTTTTTTTTTTTAAAGAAACAGTCTGAATTTTATCTTTGGATTATAAATAACACAAATAAGTATACTTTCAAAGTGAATTGTCTGCTATGGAAAAACATGACAGGCTCCAAAAGAATATTACTATAGAAATCTACAGAATTTAATAGTTCACTATGTCACTTTAAAGGCTTCTTAAAAAAATCCTTCTGCCTCTACTGCAGCAGATATCTTCTCTGTGCTAATCACATAAACTCTCAAGTAAATCCCTCTGATTTCAAAGGGATGAAGATTTCACCCTTTTTGTGGTAGTTTACAGGAGTTTATCTGAAAGCCACCATAAGGAGTCATTTTCTCACTTCCTTAGGAACATGCTTTTTCCTGTTCTTTCTCAGAAATGTCTCCTGTTGATTTTTCCATGTGGTTATTATATTTATTGACTCTATGGGGACTTTTTGTCTGCATTAATCTCAAGAAATTATATTAAAATAACATTAAGGTTGCTGAGTCAAAGACTAGGAGGTTAGGAAACACCAGAATTAAGTTAAACTAATCTAATTTGGTTTCTTATGCAAATGCCCTACGAAATAGTCTATAGTCTTAAAATTACATGCTCACATCTACCCCACGCCTGCCTCGGAGTGAGGGAGGACACAGGTCCTCCATCCAACAGCTGCAACAACTTTCTTTGCAAGACAGAATAACACATTTCTACCTTCTCTTGGCAAATAGCTATGAGGTCTTCACTGAACTTTTCCCACAAAATACAGCCTGAAACCAATACCAGAAGGGGTTACTTTAATTGCTCAAACTGAAATTAAGAGCTATGAAAAAAAAAGCAAAACAGCTCTATCTGTAGGAATCTGTCTTTAACTTTGTCAGATTTTTCCACCTTAAAAGACAGTGTTTTTGCGCAATGTTTATTATGATGATGATGGAAATTTTCATCCCCCAAAAGAAAGGTGAAGAAGCAGAGTAAGTTCAAAGGTGATCTTCAGAGGGGAAGAGAGGAAACAAACAGGGTGTGCCCTTCTCTCCCTCTGATACATACAAAAAATGTTTGCTTTGGTTTTCAAAACAGTTTTGAAATACACAAGTTCCTCTTGTTGCTTTTCACTTTAGAAACATAGGCCAAGAAAAGCCAAAGCAGTCAGAAAAATGAGACATCACCTCAGAGGCAGAGAGTTGAATTTAACATCTGAAAGAGAAAATACTAACAATAAAAAATATACCAGACAACTGAAGTCCTATTCTCTTACTTAAAGGTAGGACCCCAATGCTTGTGCAACTGAGGTATTTTTTTCCTGATTCCCTAAAAGCTCTGGGATTAGCTAAATCAAATATTCCTGTCTGTCCAAGTTAAGCAAAAATAAATTTAAGAAGATTGCATTTCCAAACATTTCAATGTTTTTTACATAGATGAAGAAAAGCATTGTCCATTTTTCCCCCTTTTTTCCCCCAAATCATATGTATCCTTTTTAGTATTTCTGTTAGGCACTTCAGCCAACATACCTCCAATTACCATAATAAAACCACTGCGTATAAAAACAAACAAATCTAATTAAATACAGAATGCATTTGTGTTGATATAAAATACCTGGTTGCCCCACTGAAGGTAAAACATTACTACAGATCGTGGGGAGATTCTGCCTTTTCCTCCCCTGCAATTGCAGAGATCAGCATTCTTTTTCTTTCCTTAAAAAACCCAGCGTACCATAAACTATGGTCTAGAGCACTATAGAGGATGTGGACAAGAAAACTGATAGAACATGGCAAAGCACTTCTGAAGGGTGGATTGTAATCCTCAATGTTGCATTGCTATTAAATTTTTACAGCAATACAGGATTAAACAGGGTTTTTCTCTTCTTTTTTCTTAACAACTTCATACATCTTTATTCCTAAAACTATCCATGGTGTATAAAGTGGCACAGGCATTTCAAATCTAATTATTCTGTTTTTCTGACTTTTCTACTTTATGCATTTCTGTCAGTCTGAGGAAGGAAAATGAAGAAATCAGTTCACTTTGATTTCCGTTGGGTCCAAGTTAATTTTCCTCTCAGACAACCCTGCATTTTTGCATGACAGACTATCTGAGATACAGAAATCTAAAGAACTGGAGTTTAACAAATATTAAGAGGATTGAAAACCCATAAAACATACTCTTAGCTTTTATTTTTATATTGATTTGATTTACACCCAAAATTTTATCTTCATTTTATCTAGCAATGGTTCCCTAATAAACAACATGTATTTTCCATATCACCATTTTACCAATGATTTCAAGGGTAAGTCCCAAGCACAAAGTAATCAGTAGGTTACTACAAGTCTGTCTTATAATTATTTAATCTGAATACCATTTAGTTAAAAATATATAACAGGGGTTTTTTTTCCATCTTAGAGAGAAAAAGGAGGGGACATAAAGAAAATCTCCATCTGCCTCCCAAAACTCTTACACACCAGAGTTTTTAGCTGCTATACTGCACTTGGAGCAGAATGTTACCACCATAGGCACTGCCATACGCAAAAGACACCGAGGTATCCAAGAATACAGGGTCATATCAGCAACATATTCAATTTAGAAATTGCAAGCAATTTTTATTGTGGAAAGCAACAAAATATATTCCCAAAGTGGAGAATGCCTGAAAGATATTACCTTTTGCTCCTTCCCCCCCCCCCTTTTTTAGAAGAAAAACAAAAA
>VWZO01001387.1:232814-263376 GCA_013396975.1 Bucco capensis | reverse complement strand
CCCCCTTTTTAAGAAGAAAACTACAGATTTTAATCAATGAGAGTGAGTATTCTTTCACTGTTCACAGGAAAGGAGGGCAAGATCACATCAGAATCTGGATTACATCAGACTGGCAGCAAGATAAGGTCAATTAGGGATCAGATTTTTGCCAGTTCAGGTCTCTGTTTTATTACTGTCAGGAATTACTCTGGTTCACTAAAAGAGAGCAAAACAATAAAGCATTTCAACCCTGCCTACCACAGACCATAAACCAAGTATGGATATTGAAAAGCCATGCTCATAGAAACACTGACATTAATGCAGTAGTCTCTGTATTCCACACAAACTAAACCTCCTTCAAAACATTTCTGGGCCATTAGGATAATGCAGAAAAAAAAGTACAACACTTGTCTCACATTTGCTGCCAGAACAAATGACATGATGACTCCAAGAAAGACAGCAAAGTTATTTTAATTATCTCTTCTTTGAAGGAGGCATTGGCTCAAGCCAGACAGTCTGGATCTGAATCTGAATTTTGGCACAGCTCAAGGTGAAGCCCAGATGTGTTGTTAAGTCTCTCTCTACTTTCTGTGAAGTCAGTTATCAAGGACATCAGCTCTTGCTACAAACCCACTAAGCACTTAACATCTGCTTGAACAGTTGCATTCCAGTATGTTACTGGCTCTGTGAGGTCTCACTCCAAAAGCAGCTAACAGAATCACAGAGGTTAGAAGAGACCTCTAAGATCATCAAGTCCAATCACTAACATACCACTAAACCACATCTCTAAGTAGAGCATCTAAATGGTTCTTAAATGCCTGCAGGGACGGTAACTTCACCACCTCCCTGGGCAGCCTATTCCAAGACTTAACAACCCTTTCAGTAAAGAAAGTTCTCCTTATATCTAATCTAAACCATCCCTGCATCAACCTGAAGCCATTTCCTCTCATCCTCTCACTGCTAACCCTGGAGAAGAGACTTACCCCATCTCCCTACAACCTCCTCTCAGGTCATTGC
Source organism: Bucco capensis (assembly GCA_013396975.1). Lineage (NCBI taxonomy): Eukaryota > Metazoa > Chordata > Aves > Piciformes > Bucconidae > Bucco > Bucco capensis. The sequence goes on along the minus strand of VWZO01001387.1, from coordinate 262,380 downwards.
AGAGAGTGATAAGGTCTCCCCTGAGCCTCCTCTTCTCCAGACTAAACAACCCCAGTTCCCTCAGCTGCAACTCATAAGACTTGTTCTCCAGACCCCTCACTAGCCTCATTGCCCTTCTCTGGACATGCTCTAATGCCTCTATGTCCCTTCTTGTACCAAGGGGCCCAAAACTGAGCACAGTAAATAAACAAATACCAAGCACTTGCCCTGTAGCACAGCATTTCATTGGTGCCAGGGGTAGAATCAGAAGACCAACAGTTACAGTTAGCAAAAAAACGCATTTTCCCCACTTTTCTGACCTAAAAGCATGAGAGGTACAACACAGTTCAGTTTGTGCCTTCAGTGTGTTTAATACTAGAATTCAAATGTGACTAAGTTTTGTAGGATTGTTTCCTAATTTTTTCAGCATTGCATGAATGCCTTTCTAAATACATGCAAATATAAAGCTGCACAGGTGACACACTGAAAATATAATTGAAGCTGCTGCTTTCACAAAAGCAATTAGCAATTGCTCAAGTTGCAATAGATGACAGGCTCAAGAGGATTGCTGCCCTGGCAGGGAAGTAACCGAAACTTACATTACAGTCAAACGTTCCATTCTTTAATGTTACTTTGTTACAACAGGCAAGTACAAGGTTGCTGATTGTGTATTCATTCCTGTGTAGAGCTTTTGGCTGTTTGTCCACAGACTTAAAGACATATACGCTACACTCCTGTATCTTACAGCATCATAAAATCATTAAGGTTGGAAAAGACCTCTAAGATCATCAAGTCCAACTGTCAGCCCAACACCCTCATGCCGCTAAACCATGTCATGAAATGCCACGTCTACATGTGTTCTGAACACCACCAGGGATGGTGACTCCACCACTTCCTTGGGCAGCCTGTTCAAATTCCTAAAAACTCTTTTAGTGAATAATTTCTTTCCCGATATCCAACCTGAACTTCCCCTGATGCCACTTGAGGGTATTTATTTCCTCTTGTCCTATCACTTGTTACTTGGCGGAAGAGACCAATTCCCACCTCTCTACAATCTCTTTTCTTGTAGTTGTAGAGAGCAATAAGTTCTCCCCTCAGCCTCCTCTTCTTCAGACAATACAACCTCAGTTCCCTCAGTCGCTCCTAAGACTTGTGGTCTAGACCTTTCAGTTAGAAAAAAGGAAGTTAGAGTAAATAAGCAAATAAATGCAACAGTTAGGAGAGGCCAACAGCAATGTCTTTCTAGTTCAGGGTGAAATCAACCTAACAAATATTCATCTTGCTCAGAATTCATACAGTGACACAATTATACCTATCTTATTATAACCACTTCAAATTGCCAAAGCAATATCCAGGGACTTTGCGGTCTCTAGAAGTCACCTTCCAGCTTTAGCAAACCATGGGATAAATCCTGCTCCTATAACAGTAAATGGCAGTGTTACCACCAGGCAAGGCTTTAAATCAATGCCTACCTTGGACTACTCCTGGATAAGCCTGAGGTTCCACAGCTGCTCTCCTCAGGAGCATGCTTAAGTAAGGGCCTTAAAAACATGTGAATTGAGTCTCTGAATGCACTCTGTAACTCTTCAGTACAATGAATAGCATTTGATCAGAAAGAAGTGATGCTTGAATATGTAGTCAGAAGTAATTGAGAGCAGCCCTTTGCACTGACCAGAAAAAGGTGACATGGTATTGCACTCAGACACATTGGTTTTTCCTAGGCAAAATTTTGTGTGCTGTGGCTGATTATTCTATCACAAATTATGTCATTTAATATTCCATTATTTCAAGTGACCTCTGGCTGTACCACATGGGAGAATTACACACTACCACAGGATCCACAATCCCATAACAAAGCACTGGGAAATAATGTCAGCATCTGAGGATTTCTGTGATCTAAGTCTAGCCTATTCACCTCTGGTTACTCTATGTTGTTTACAAACGCTTTCACTTTCTGCTCATCCTTTTTGCACATCTAAAAATAAAACTGTGTTATTAAAAGAAGGAGACAATTACAACGGTTCTACATGAGGTTGGGGACTGAGTTCAAAAACTTTCTTTAGTGGGCATCTGATACAGCACTTTGCCATCACTCTGCTGTCTCTTGGAAAGGACAGAAATGCAGTAGCTCCTCTCACTGGCCTAAAGGAAGCCCTGTGCTAGGGCCTGGATGTGTCATTAATTCCATTTCCCATTGCTTCACATGACTTTTGGGAACAGTCACTAACTGGTGCAGACACGAAGTAGCCATGGTGGAGAGAGAGACCAGCGTGAACATGTCGGTCTGCATTTGAAACATGCCCTTGCCTCCGCCACCCGTTGAGTTAAATGATTATATTCAGGAGCTGAAAGAGCACCACTAAGATGCTGAGTAGTAAACACACAAATCAGGTCAATCCTTTTGCTTTCCTTGTAATCCCTGTACGTTATTTGTTACTGGCTTATACTGCTGCCTCTTTCTCCTCTTTGGGCACTCTGTGCACGCATCCAGACACTCTTCCTCTCCTCCTCCTTCACGCTATGTATTATGGCAATCCCTTCTTATCAAAACTCCTGTAACCCTGCACTACTTTACTACAACCACTGGCTTTATATCTTCACCTCTGTTGTCTTTTCTTCACCATAAATTCTCTAGAGCAGGGAACTTGTTTTCTCCAAGTTTGTACTAAAACCTGTAAATTTACGGCACTCCAGGAATGTTTGATAACAGCACATAAATAATTAATAAAAGCTGTAGCAATCTTTTCTTTTCACCTATTTGGAGGCTGTAAGGCAGCGAGAGAAAAAAGGCAGAAAGTATTTCACGGGCTAAGATGTGATTCTCACCCCTGGGGGGGGGTAACTGAATGACAAATACTTGCACTTAGGAAAACCAGGATTAGGTTGTGCAGGAATTAAAGGCAAGAACCACTGTTTCCAGATATATCAACCATCAAAGCAGCCCAGGAGCATCATCAACAACCTGGCCCCCAAAAAATAAACATGCAATACAAAGAATGGGATGTTTTCATCTGAGCTCCACAATGACATGCAGTCTCCTTCTCCTTCTGTGGGAGACCTTGCAGAAGTTTGTCCTACTTTCTCCATCTTCAATGGAAAGGGAAAAAACCCCAAGGATATAGTGGCAAATGAGCAGTTGATGATTTTGTAGCCATAAAGAGGTAGGAAATGTTTCTAAAATAAAAAAAAGGAGGTGGAAACATGAAATAAAACCAAATGAGGCACAATAAGACTACGAGAGCAGGAAACAGAAAGAAGTGCTGAAAGAGATAAAAGAGATTTGTTATTATAGGAGAGACCATGATACAAGACAGCTATGAAATGATTTCAAGAAAATAAGAATGGAGAAAAAAAAAAAGAACAAAGAAAGGGAAAAGATATTGATGTATCTTAGGCAAAATTCTCTAAATCTACCAAACACTCTAATCCCCTGTATTTGTCACTAAGCTTATGTCTGTTCATCTTTTAGAGGTGGGAATTTGGGCCTGGTCTTGTAAAACTTGATTTAAATTTCACCATTGACTTTCATGGGGCCAAGAATTTACCCACTGAGTGGGAGTACATACAGGTACTTTCCACTGGGGCACAATGGAAAGGACTTTATGGATTTTTCTGCCTTCAAAATAATCAATAATGTAATCCTGACACGTCAGTTTTGCCACTAAATATCTTAGTTTATGAAGGCAATCAAGTACTTGGGCACTAAAGAATAGTAACTGTGCTCAAAGAAATTCGAACCTGAAAAGTGCTAGGACAAAACCAGAAGCCACTATGTCTAGCCCCTAATGTTTAATCAGGTAAAAAAAACCAAACCAACAACCACCCAAAAAACCCACATAAAAATACAGCAAAAAAAGGAAAGTAAATTGCTTGATTTTAGTGCAGTGAAATCTTCAAAATTAGTTCTCTCTTAGAACAGAGACATAATGACTAACTTCTGAACAGACATTGGCACAGCAGGGCACACAAAAGCCTTGATTAGCTGCTCTGTGATGGAATATTTAGTTAATATTTGTCCTATTTTGGTGTTGATTTCTGACCTCTCCTCTTTGACTTTAACTGGTCAAAACCCAAACCTTTCTGAATTTATTTAGTACCAGATAAATGTTTCTAAATTACCATAAGGCCAGGTCACAAGCTCCCAATAAAGATGGGGAAAGGCACCTAGCAGTTTTTTCTGTCACTTTCTCAAATTCAGCCAATTCTGAAGTAGCAAGCAACATTCCTAACAGTCACAACACCACTTGCAATACAACAGTTCTTGAAGCAGTTTTAGGAAAAGGAAAGAAAAAAACCCAACCATGAACTACATTATGTCAAGCATGACTTGGATGTCCTTCACCTTCACTGAACAAAAGAGCAGCTATACTCGAGTTCCAAACCTGTACTTCTATGCCAATATTCAGTGAGAAAAGAACCTGATACAATCTTACTCTAGATTTTAATATTAGACAAAATCATCAGAAGCTTCTTTGTAAACTCCTAAGCCAGTGATAATCCTCCAGTTTTTTCACCTCTTTGTATTTACAGTTCATAAAATGGGAAAACATTTCATGATATTTTAGAGCTCTGGCTGCTGTTGTAATACTGTACGAGAGCCTCCTCATGGATTGATTTATATCCACAACTCCTCTTCCAAGAGCTTCTTTCCCAAATTAAACATGCTAATGATTTTCTATGCAAAATTTAACAACCTAATAGGCTGAACAAGTCAAATGAAAATACACTAATTGTTGCCTTTGATGTATACTATTCTGCCAATTCTCTCATGAAAACAGTATATTAGCATTAGCTGGAGTGCTTACTAAAATATATATTAATAAAGAAAGCTCATGTATAGAAAGATTAAAATATATGTTAGGAAAATGACACTGCAGGCTGTAGAAAACAAGGCTTACAACTGACACAAAGGGTTGATATACACTGGGAAAACGTTTTTACAGGAGCGCTGAAAACAAACTAGCAAAGAGTGAATCACAGACATTTATCTGAATTAGCTAGTGGTAGTACATTGGGTTTATGCAATAAAAGTAGTCAAAATAAGATTCCACATTCAAAATAATAATATACAGAAAATACAAATACAGAATGAAATATAAAATAAAATACAGAATGAGTTAAGAGATAATAGAAGACTGGTGAGAAAACAGGAGGCTTCCCACCTAACCCCAGAGATCTGAAATGAGCTCCCCAAGAAACTGCCAAACTGCTTTATAAAGTAAGATTTCCACACATGTGGTTTAATACTTGGAGTACAAGAGGTAATGTGTTTTAACCCATGACCAGCATCACAGAGAGAGTTTTACTGCAGAAGCTGGTTTATCCTGTCCTTTAGCCCAGTCCTGAGCGTGAGGCTTAGTGCCACACGTAAATAAAACAGAGGCAAACAAACAGTAAGAGTATAAATATTCTCTGAAGAAATACAGTGACACAAGATTACTTTCTATTGCTTTGTCTTTAAGAGGTTGCTCACAATGATTTGATAATCTAATCTAATTGATCTCTCTGAGTATTTCTGACTCTAATCACTGTAGTATCTGATTAGCAGAATAGATCTATACTTTATCTCCAGATTTAATAACTAAATCTATACTTGAAATAGAGTCACACAAGTTCACCAGAGGGAGAGGACCAGATGCTGCTTGGCCAGGAGAGGAGGGAGGGAACAGGAAAATGCTAGTGAGGTCCAGAATGACTGGAAAGGGACATCTGGCTTTGTGTCAAAGCATCCCTCTGCAGCCAAGCTCCATTTAAACAGCACCTTTCTGGGGTCACAGAATTAAAGCAGGAATGTGACATAACTAATGGGGGCAGACCCAAAAATGAGCTACTGCCTATGGCCCACTCTCCTTCAAACTGTCTTTTTTGCAAGCACAAAGTAAATGTAATTATTATTATCGTTTCTTTGTTCTCTTCCAGGCTAGCACTTCATCAGCCTGAAAATTATGACATTTCCTGAACGTGTTTCAATGGCCTCTTAACCTTTCTAGCTCCTGAGTGCCAGTACAATGTCATGCTGCACTTAGAGACTTCAGCCGTGAAGAGGTTAACAACCAAAATTGCTAATAATAACAACAGTATTCACTGAGCCAGATAATCACTAACATAGAATTTCAATCCAAAGTCACTTAGAATTCAAAGGAAACCACTGTATTTCTTTAAGGAAGTGACAGCATTTAGAAGAATATCCATAATTTAAACAACAGGCCAAAATCTGACTTGCTGCTGAGCTTATCTAGTTTTAATTGAACAACACGCAGGGCCAGCTTTTGCTCTACCTTAGGGCAAACCTATTTGGTGACATGTCCTCTAAACCCACACCCAGGTGCTGCAAAGAAAGAGGTGACCACCAGACCATTCCTGTGATGAAAGGAGTATGGAGCATTTCTGGTAAATTCTTTCTTTCTTCCTCTCTCATTTAGAACCACAGAATCATTATGGTTGGAAAAAAGATCATTGAGTCCAGCGAGCTGCCCAACACTCCCATACACACCACTAAACCATGTCTCCAAGCATCACACCTACACGCTTTTTGAACTCTTCCAAGTATGGTGATCCCACCACCTACCTGGGCAGCCTGTGCCAATGTCTGATAACCCTCTTGGTGAAGAAATTCTTCCTAATATCTAATCTGAACCTCTTCAGATGCAACTTGAAGCCATTTCCTCTTTTCTACTCCAAAAGAGAAGCAGAGGGCAGGGATTTCCAGGAGTAGAGAGAACAACCCAGAAGAATTTAAGGACAGAGCAGAAACTGTGGTAGAGGAAACATCTTAAGAACAGTTAGCTTGTATTTGACTGCTGTTTGTTTGTTGTGGTCATACTCAGCCTAACTACCTTGTAGTTGAGTATGTCAAAGCTCTGGGCAGTAAAACAGCAACTAACATATGTTAGCAAACTCTGGAGAGAAAAGTAGTTTCTGCCACTATAAAGTGCAGAGTGGAATTGTGCACTGCCTGCTTCTTGGTCTTATTTTGCCTAAAGGGAAAGAGGCTTTTATTCCTATTTCTATGCTTGGTTTATGCATTGCCTGGCAGTGTACACCTGCTTCAATGTGTGTGTCAGGAGCCTTCTTTGCTGTCAGATTTGACTGCTGCTTTCAGCTCATCTTCTGTCTCCCAGCTCACCTCTGCAAGCGAGCGTTCCTCTCCATGCCTAAGCACATCTCAGCAGCCATCTTTCAGAGATGTCAGGAAAAGAAACACAATCGGGCTGTCAAAAACACATGACTGCTTTACAGTTCAAGGGGTAATGTTCTCCCTCACATGTGAGCGACACAGAATCAAATGCACAGAGAAGGGAACGCAAGGGATCTCTGCTAACTGGCCCAGATTCAGGGTGAGGGGCAAGTCTTACAATGACCTCTTCAGCAATCATCCCTGTCTCTAGAAAACTCAGGCACCTATTTCCCACGATCTGGTATCATCACATGCCAGCTAGTATCTTCAAGACTTGAACTGCAGCACTGCAAGAACTGTCAGTTAATCAAGGGTTTCATGGCACTTTAAAGAAAAAACAATTGAGCATCTTTTGTTTCTTCCTTTACGTGAGACTTCATCTATGGAGAGTTCATATCAAACAGACTGCAGGTGCTTCAGCACTTAGGTATAGCAATTAATTTTTGTTTCAAAAGTTATGATTTCCAGCAAAAGTAATCCATTTGCCATTAACAAATGGCTCAGTTAATGACTGAAAAGTGTGGAAAAAAACCTGAATTATCTTTTCTGTTCCACATCACACAGCTGTTAATTGATTCATACAGAGATTGAGTTTAGCATCAGAGAAACAGGGGAAAGACTAAGATATTAAAATCCAGGTTTACAGCCTGATGATGAAATTTCCCAAAATAAACCTGCCTCTATACCAGCCATACACAGCAATATTTCATGGATCCAAAGTGCTGGATAAGTCATGGGGCACTACCGTTACTGAAAGCAGTCTCAGAGGAGGTGAATGTGCAAAATGTTGTTTGGCTCACAAAAGTATCTTATATATTGGAATGTCCAAATAGTGCTACTCCAGGTGTTGGAGAAAGAGAAACTAAGCTCAGAGTTAAAAAAAAAAAATGCCCCAATTCTTTTTTGGCACTTTAAAATAAATATGAAAACAGATGAATCAATATCAATTTTGCAATCAAGTAAGACAAATTGTACTAGCTTTCCTTTGAGCTTTCAATTCTGTTTATGACTGTAAGCATACACATATATATACATAGTTAAATGCATGTTTCCTATTCCCTTGCCACTGGGTCCATCTTGTTAAAACTATTGCTTGGGGAATGAGGATTCTTAGAGACTAAATTGTTATTGGTTAAGCTAGATCCAGCTGGTGACTAGTATCTTCAGTTTATCTGCTCACTACATTAATACTAATTTATTAAAGACTGAAAAGGAAAGAGTAGATTTGGCAGAAACTAAAAAAAAAAAAATCCCTGCCAGGGCACTGGAAGGGAGCTTGACGACAATGGTGCTCAGCTTCTGGTTATAGGGCAGCATGTCCCTAGAAAAGTACCACAACCATATGAGGAAAGTGGTTCTTGTGCTGGCTGCCTCAGCAAGGAACTTTGACACAAGATGGTACAAACAGGGAAAGTTCTTCTCCAGGCCATGCATGGATGATCTTTTTTCAGCTTGAGGCATGGTAACATATCATTGCTACCTCCAGGATCTCTTGCCTCTTTTTTTTTTCCCCATCCTTTTGTGGGACATTCAAATTCTGCATGAGAGTAGACCCTGCAAACTGTCCTTAATCAGGCTTGAGCACAAATGAGCTGACGTGAATTGAAAGCAGAAGGTTTGTCTAACCTGCCTGACTGCATCTGAAGTAACTGGCAAGAATGTGCATGAGTCATTCCCCTAACCAAACTGGGAGCAAAGACTGGAGGAGGAGCCCAGCTGGTAGGTGGGAGGTAAGCAGCCCAGAGCAGAAGAGCTGGGAGGCCCCACCAGCTGCTTTAGACATGGCTCCAGCCTGCCCAGAGCCTCAGCCTGACAGCAGGGTGCTGTCTTTAGAAGCAAAACTGAGGTAGATGTCCTAGTAAGGGTGGCTGCATGGTTGCCACTCATGCCATAGTTACACTGTTAGCCACACTTAGAAAACCCACCAGAATGTAAAAATAAGGCTAAAACTGATATGCCTCGCTGTCATATTCAGAGACTTTTAAAATTAACTGAAGGGAGAGAAGAGAGATCATCTGTACACTACAGAAGGTTAACATGAAAAAGGATGAGAAATCTGTGATCCTGGGTTTCTGGTAAATTCTGGCTTATGTTATCCTTGCCAGTCATTCTCCACCCACTCTGGAGAAAGAAAGAAAGGGAGATGCTCCATAAGGTTCCTCTGTTTCCACGCTGCTTAGTTCACCCTCCTGTGCTTGGAGCATCACACAGTGTACTACAAGAGGAGGTTTTTTTCTCTTCCCCCAAAACCTGGAGTTGCACTATGTGGACATTTCAATATATAAGCAGATCACTGAAACTCAGCATGTAATGAAAAACTCTTTATATTTAGTGGAGCTCTTTCATCATCTTGAACCAACTGTTGGGATAAATTTTTCCCTCTGCACAGAAGAAGGATGTCTAAGTACAGACTGTGCCTGCCTGTAGAGCCTGTTTGCTCAAGGGTGAGCCTTCTAGAAAGATTCAACAAGCTCCTACACACTGCACCCTTCCATTAATAATCTGCAGGCAGTTTTTAGGTGTAAGAATATAGAGAACAGAAATTAAAGGCAGCAAGGCAATAGAGACAAATCCCTTCCCAAGAGCTCTATGAAATCTTCTCTCAAAATAACTTTGGAGGGGTATTACTGCCAGTTCATAATGTGGATGAATCACTTCTGATAGTTCTGATAAAACAATATTCAAAACTTCAAAATCACTTCCAATTCATTTATGCCACCATTTAATTAGGGCTTCTGCAACATGCTACAAGGACATCATTATCCCCTATAATTGTATAATAATCACAATTTTTAATGAAATAATTGCAAGTACACTAGATGTGTAGATATAATTATGGTAATTACATAAATACCTGATTTTCAGCTAATAATTAAAGAAGGCCTTTAGAAAAAGGGTGAAATTTAACAAATGGAAGCTTTCCAGAAAACAAATACAAATAATAAATGGCTGTGCCTCTCCTATAGCTTTTACCTTACTACATTATTTTTCTAAATATGTACTATATGATTTTCCAGACATTATAAAATAAGGGTTAAAAAGTTTATTTAAACAAATACGAAATCATACTGAGAGACCTCAATACTTCACCCCTGCAGGGCTTGATCCCAAAACACTGACATTAATGTAGCTCAGAGCTAACAATCCTACAGCTCAGCCTCTCACAAGACATTGAATCGTGAGTTACCACTGAGGGAACGAGGATGTGAATAGTGCCTAGAGCAGCAGGCAAACTGTACTCTGATTCCTCTGTAACATAAAGGGACAGATCCTGGACCACCATGAAATACTTGGGAAGAGGCCCATGTGTGGAGGAGTCCCTGACAGCTGCTGCAGTCTGCGAGCCTTCCTTCAGGGCACAGCACTCCAGCACAGCTGCTGCTACAGCTTACCAGTCACACTGGCTATGATCTTCTCCCATAATGTGTCTTTTTGGTCGAATTTACTGGCTATACCCCTGCTAAGAGAGAAACTGTAGAAGATTTATTCTCCCTCCACCCCCCTGGGTAGACAGACCTCTACAAGGCAATGGTATTTCAATAAGGGAACTTCTTCCAGAGCTTTATCAGCTGAAGAACCAGAAATTCTTCAGGCAGGTAATTTTCCTTGTCTTCAAACACACTGCTAAAACTAAATTTACTATGTGTTTACTGTATTATTAGTATGAATAGGAAAGGCAAAAGCCACCTCAATGAAAAGCATATGGAAAACTCTACCAGGGCAGGTTCTGATTCCTGCTTGGATAAATGCACAATGGGATATTAAAAGAATTCCCACAGCAGAGGAATTAGCAACATGATTTCCTGTTGCTGCTGAACTGTTTCAAGACACTTTGGCAAAACTCTGGAAGGGAAAATCAGCTGCAGCACCTGCACTATGCCACTTCCATGTCTTGCAATTTCTGCATTCATTTCTGCAGGGGCTCTAATTCTGGTCCTGGTGATGTGTCAGAATATAGGGGCAAACATGGCTTGAAGTCATTTTTGTCCCACTTCCCTTAGCCTTATACTGTTCAGTGCTGCTTCTTTTAGGATAAATCTTCATTACAAGCATGAGAAAGTAATATAAGAGATATTAATATTAAAACAGAAGAAAATGGTTTGATATCCCCAAAACAAATCTCATGTTTGTTAAGCTCATTAAAGCAGTTGGGTTCTGAATGCAGAGTATAATTAATAATAGTATACATATCAAAGCCAAGAAGACATGTAAATTTGACAACACAGAGTAAAAATGAAGAGAAATAAAGAATTCTAACTGAAAATAATTAAAAAAAAAAAAAGAAATTATACTGTAGCAACATTCAAGTTATAAGCTGATTAACATTATAATTGAGAAGATCCTTAAGAATGGTTTGACACAGAAGCATCATGTTTCAGGCTTCAAAAATATGCAAATACTAAAAATATTTATATCTATATGTGTTATAAAGAGACAAAGAAATGAAAGCAATGAATGCAAAGAGAAGAAAAGGAATAATAATAATACAATACAGAGAGAAAATGACAAAAAAAAAAATCAATCCGAAAATAACAGGCTAATGTCACATTAGTTACTCAAAAGTTCCTCCTCTGAATGATACATTAGAAACTAGCAGACTGAAAGGAAAATCACCTCACAGTTGTTTACTGAGTACAACTGCTCCAATCTGAGAGAGGGCAGAGGAAAAAGCAAAACCAGTTTTATCCGACTTAGTATTATCAGGGTAACAGTCCTATTTTAGAGTCTGTGTGTGGGAGGCTGTAGAAAATGAAAAGCAAGCAGGAAAATAATGGACAAGGAATGGAATCAGATGAGAATTTAAGACCTGTTAGAGCTATAAGCACTGTCAAGGTATATGAACAAAGCAATGACAGCATGATGACTGTGTGGTCAGCAAGAGCCCACAGCCTGAACAAGCAGGCATTTGCAGAGGACTTGGACCAGTGTTGATGGCATTTAACAGGACTGGAGTCTTAAAATGCAGGCTGCAAAGTTTTCTCTTGTCATGCACTGGCTCACCCAGGAAGAGGACTGTAGAAAGTACGTCAGAGTTGAAGCATTTTATTTCAAATATGACATAAACCTCCTGCACATCTTTGAAAAATGCTGCTAACTGACACTAACAGCTTTAGATTGTGAAAGGATGAAAAGGTCTGTACAAGACAATGTTTGCTTCATTATCTCCTTCCATGTATTACTAGGATAGTAGGAAATGCTGCAGTGGTGTCTGCAGGATGAAAAATAGGAATTCAGCACTTCAAAAAAGAACAGAAGAATAGAACAATGTTGGTGTCTTAGTGCATAGCCCTGGAGTTCAGGATTATGGACTACATTTGTGCCTGCTGATACCATGGGGATGAATTTTGGCCTCATGAGGCTAAAGGGACGATGAGCCAGGAGCCAGCAAGGGTGACTGGGGGCAAAACAGGCAACTACTGACACCAATATACTATACAGGCATATAATTCATCATGAATTTTCAAAGCAGCATAAGGAAGATACACAACGTTTGTAACAGCTGATGTACACCAAAATACACACTAGGGTAACTCTCTGGGCTTTGACACTCACTCTCAAGCCACCATAAGCCCTGGAAATGCTCTGCAAATGCATGTTCTTAGCCTACTGGCAATGCAAGTAGCTTAGTCTACAGTAATGGAGGCTCAGCACCTTAGATTTCATACTTTTCATTTATATGGCCATGGAGAAAGAATATTCCAATAATTTTTTTATAATATACCATCTACATGTCCATTATTTTGACATTTAGAAAAAAAAAAGAATCTGATAATCAATTGACAAATTTTGCCAGTGGAAATACACATTTTTAACAGGTCTTGACTTGTCCTTTTCTGGTTGATTTCAGAGCTGAAACAGGTCTACAGAACAAAGTTCACCTAAAGAAGTCCACAGGAACTGCATATGTTGCATTAATTCCTCTTTTGCAAGATCTGATGGCGAGCACACAGTTCTGGGATAGCTAAATGGAGTATTGAAGCAAAAGCCTGACAGAAACACAAGGTAACAGGCTACACTGGGCTCCTTTCATTTCTGCTTAGATTAGAAAAAACATTTTATATTGCTAAGCTTTAAAGCCTTGAAGTTATCAGTGCCATTTACAAATCACAACTGATATAACATACTCTCTTCTGAAAACAAGGAATGATCAAAGCCAGATGAGATTCTAGCACTGTGATTTCTGTTTCATTCCCAAGAATGTATGCATGTGTATGTATGTGTGTATGTGGCCATAGTAACCACAGCTGTAACCCAGAGAGTATGGTGTTGGGAGCTTTGCTCTGAAAATCAAGTAGCCCATTAGGAGGCATAAATATTAATAGAGCTGTCTAATCCTATGCTCTCAAATGAGGTAGTTCAGATCATGATTCTTTGCATTTAAAATTTATTCACTGCACTGAATAGAATAAGAAACAGAATTCACTTGTGAAGAAGTCACTGATATTGGGCAGTCTCTTAGCCACTGATAACTCCTAAACATAAAAGTAAGGATAAAGTGATTTCTTTCCTTGTTCTACCTCCGATTCTCCTACAAATACTAAAAGATCCAGAACTGCATGTGCCTAATTCTGTGACACCGAGTATATATCATATTCTTCACAAAACCTCCACATATTCACACTGATATCTTCGGGGAATAGGAAGCCTTTAGCACAGGTTCATAAGAAAGAGCACACCATCATCCCAAGTGCACAACACACACCACCTGGGGTTTCTTTTAGAGGTCATATTAGCAATCATTTTCAAATTTGCTTTATGCACTTGTCATTAAAGTAGGAAATTCATGGTGCAAACTGTAGCAATGCAAAGAAATTTATTATAGAGTAGTCAAAAAGCACAAGCATGCAGCTAAAGCAGGATGTACAGTCCTCCTAAGAGATAATAAGTTACCCTGACATTCTGGATCACAAATAGAATATTTGTGCTTTGACTATGAAGTAAAATAGAGATCTGAAATACTAGAGTGCAAAACTGTTCAGGTATTCCCTAGAAATGATGCAGAAATTTGCCAGGAAATACCACATAATCAACAATGTAATTAATGTCCATCGGTAAAAGTGGTGTTATGTACTGTGCAACCTAGGTTCTATTAAGATGTAGAATTATAGAGTCTAGCCTCTAAAAAAAAAAAAAGTCAGCACAAAATTATCTGGATGCCTTTGCACAGATTTTCTAAAACCAGCCCTAGAAAACAGAGAGGTTTCTGCTTGTATGCATACCCACAACAGAATTACCAACCTCTGACCTCCACGTGCCTGAAGCAAAAGACACAAAACCAGATGATCTTTCTTTATCTATTGAATGAGTAAATTGAAGATGAAGCATACTGAAATACAGGCATCCATATTTAGCAAAAAGCATGCTGCATGCTCTCATTCCTCTCCACCCAGCTTCCACCTATGATTCTGTAGTCTCTGCAGTGTGCAAATCCAAATCCCACCAACGGGTGGTAATGGTTATAATGCTCATTACGATCTCTAGCCTGACTCAGGGATAGAAGTCCTTTCATTTCTGCACCTATCTTCATCAGATTACTCCTTGTTCTGCCAAATTTTGAGTTTTCTCATGTTCCTCAGCTGACAATTAAGTATAGACACTAATTTCTTTATCTAATTCAATCAATTTAATGTAATAAGAATTGAACAATATATACAATAGCATAGTTGGTTCAGCCACTTTGAATGTATATATCCTTTATTAATTAAAAATATAGAATAAAAGTCTGCCTCTTATTTTTGTATTTTCCTTTTCCAGTAATTTACATCACTAAGTGTAGTGAAATGACAGCAACCTGAAAATCCAGCAAAAGGGAGAATATTGGGCCTCCCATTTCTCATATGAAACCAGTGCTATTTTCTTGTTGCTATTAAGATGCTGTGACTCTACAGCTTTGTTCTACAACATGATTCCTTTTACTACTAGGTGTTGGGGCAATCCAATCCAAGGATAATCTTAGGTTATATACAAGTAAGTAGAGTGTGAGTTACTAAGAGAACAGAGGTTACTACAGCTATGCCAGCTGCCCAGGCTGAAGGTATTCAGGAGGTTTCTGCACTTGTCAACAGGAAAAGGTAGGCTTCTGCTGCTTTTCATTGTGCTGTGTGTGTGCAATGAATTTAACTGGAAAGGTACCTACTGAATTTCAAACAGCTCTCTCTTTATTCTCCTTCAGACTCACAGGACAATAAACATGACTTTCTCATCTACTGGGTTCTCCCTCTTTTTTTTTGGAGGGGGCTATTTCTCTGATTATTTTTTTTTTACTCTTCTCTCCTAGGAGAGGCTGCTTGCTGAGAACAACGCTGGAAATCTGCATCTTTATTTATGACTTTGTGAATCAGCGTCTGGGTGATAGGAAGTGAAAGTTGCTCAGCTAATTACACACGCTTGATGAACTGCGTAATAACTGCTGCAGCACTGCACATTAATCGAATGCATATAAATGACAGCAGTTATTCTAACTTGAGTGATGTGTGGAGAAGTGACGCTGCTCACAGCACCCTGATTATCTTTGTTTCCAACGTTGGGAATCCAGCATAAACATTTGGATTTTTACAGCACTGATCAAAAAAATTCCCTACTAGAAAACATTAGAAGTTGCCTCTGAGCCTGACACTTTAAAAACAAATCACCTTAAGCCACTGAAAGTGGATTTAGACATCTAAAAAAGCAACCACAATTAACAATTAATAATTAACAACTAGCTACAACTAACAGTCAGTAGAAGCTGCAAGAGTAAAAACCTTGAAACAATGCCACTTTCATTTAGATGCCTAGATATCACTTTAAAAACCTAACACAGAGTTTACAGAGTTGAACTTTGCTCAACTCTCAACAATTTCCTGCAAAGACACTTTCCTAAAAGGGATTTGGTGGGGAATAAGAGGGACAAATAGCAATTGATATAAAATTATGGATTACATAGGCAATTGTGTATGTCCACACTACTCTGTTTACCCTAAAAAGTATTCTAGATTCGAATGTAGTCCAACGATTAAATAACATATTTTAAAGAAAACAATAAAAAAAAATAATCTGATGCAAAACAAATGGATAAAGTTGTACAAGATCAGTACTTTAAACTAGTATCAAATAGCTACTTTAAATCAGTATCAAATATCTATATTGCATATCAACTGCTTTGGGAACTTGCAAATGTGCACAAAGATATCTTCAAATTCTCCCATACTACCCAAGACAGAAAGGATAGAAGCCAAGCTTCCAAAAACAGCCTACCTTCCAAAGTACCATGTCATAATATTTTAACATTTCCCTCCACCCCTAGTAAGAGATTTTTCAACTTTACGAAGAGAGCTGTAATCACATAATAAAGGGAACCAAAGCTCACTTCTAGAAGTCTGTAAATGAAAGGGAAAAAAAAAAAAAAGATTCACATCTGTGTTTCAGGAAAGTTAATATTGTTCCAAGAAAATAGGAGGCACCACATTGAAAGTCAATGAAGATTTTCAGCTCTGCTTTGCCATCATAGCCATTATGCTAAACCACTGGAATACAGAGCTATGGAGCTGTGCCAGCAACTTCAGTGGCTGCTGTACACAGTCCCAGGTATATGAGCTCCCTTCTATGCATGCATATACCACAACTGCATCCACACACAACTGATAGACACTCCTCTGAACCACCAGGCCAAGACAGAGAAGCTGCCAATAAGGTCAGCGTGAGAGAGTGCAAGAGAGATGATCAAGTGCAACTGAGTTCAGGCTTTACAGATGTTATCTTCTCATCTGCTTCACATGATCCTCTCTTTAAATACCTTTCTGGCTTCATTAGGACAAGACAGTCCCTAACAGTTCACTTCCCAGCATCAGCAAATCAGCCTCTTTCAGCTGTATTATTTGTTCTTCCTCTGCAAGGTTTCCATCTTTCCCCCATTTTTTTTTTTTGTCCACTTTATACATACCTCCTTTTCTACAAATTTTCTTGCCGGGTTTTCTGGCACATTCCTTGGATATTCTTTTGACTGAAAAATGAATAGAAGACTAGAAAATAACATGGAGCTCCATCACAGACAGTAGGAGCATGCAACACCACTATCTAACTTAAATATGACCTGCTTTATTAGGTGTGGAAGATTCTCAACGTGTTGTGCCTGCACATGCAATGGAAAAGATGTTGATGCATCTTCCCAGAAGTCAGTGGGTGGCAATGAGAATTAGGTACCAACTTTGACCTAAAAATACACGTGCTGTGGGAGAAAAAAAAATGAGTAGAGAAAGAAAGAAAAACAAAAACACCAACTAAAAAGAACAAGGACAGATGCACACACAGAAAAGCAGCATGCATACATGTAATACGCTGGCATGCAAACAGAGAAAGCCATGCATGCTACCAGTACATGTGAATTAATCTTGTTAGAACGTAGAACAGGAAAATAAGATCTCCCTGTTTTGCCTGCTATGAACTCACCATCCTCGGTCGGGACATAGATATTTAAATAGAGGCAGTCTTCATTCTGATCTTGTACATAGGTGGAAACTACATCCAAGTTATTAGTAAACCACACAGGAAGCATAACTTCAGGCAACCTGCCCTCTATAATGTTCTGGGGACACACTGGAGCAAACTGAGTGGTGTTTTTGATCTCTGCCCAGGGAGATGGAGGCTCAGGAGGTTGAAAGCGGCGCTCTCCAGTTGGAGGGGCAGCATAGGGAACCCCAAGAAATTGAATAACTGGCCCCAAAATTTCATTATTAAGTTCCTTCTTAATCCCTCTTATCTTGCCAAAGTTGGTGGTCACCACTGGGTTGGTATCATCCAATTTTTGGGAGGACACAGCTGCAACGTGAAGCAGAAATCCAAGTATACATGGAGCAAAAGATGCATTCAATCCCATGTGTAACAGGCGGACTACCGTTGCTCTCCATACACAGTTCAGCCACATGGATCTTGGAAAGGCCATGGTCCCACATTAGTTATGTAGCTGTAATGAAGCAATCTGATTTGTATCCACTGGTGGAAAAAACAGGGCAAGCAAAGGAAACAGATCGAGTTTCCTAAAGAGGTGGCTGTCAGAAAACTCTCAAAAGGCTTTTCATGCGGTAAGTATCTTCCATTGATTTCACACTTATTGAAGCTGCATCTTCACTCAGCACTATTTATCAGACTACATCCTATTGACAATTCTGTTTTCCATAGCAGCAATATGAAGAGAGCAGCCATTTACTGCAGAATCCCTCTCTTATAAATCAAATCCAGTTAGCCGCAGGTCTATATCCTGGAGAAAATGAAAATAAATCATTAGTATGAAAGAGCTAACATAAGCAGAGTGATAACTAGATGTTTCACAGTTATTTACATACATTAATAGTTGCTGGAGTCATGTAAGGAAAATTGCAGTAGTTTATGGGTCCATGGAATGCTGGGTCAAACACTGATTACTGGATTATCTATAATGTCACCTGTTAAATTTATAGAGGTTTTTCAGAAGAAACAGGACTCACAGAAAATACATTTTTTTTAAATTCACCTTTTTAAGAACAAGGATTTTTTGCCACTAGGCTACATTACAGAAGTGTTTATGTTAACATTTAACTTAATTAGTTCATAATCAATTTTCACCTTGTTTGCACAAGTTGATTTATCAAAATTACTTATTTCTTAAAGCAGAAGATAGTGAAGTTTCAATAGGCAGTCATGCTGAAAACTCAAATGCATTTTATTTCATTAAAAGCAGATTACAATACATAGAAACTTTTTTGTTCACTGTGAAACACAAGTTCTGATTAAAGCATTAAGGCAGCTGGTATATATTTGTAAGGATAAGATGAATTACTGTGCTTATTCTTGATAACCTGAATCACCATACTTTACATCGTCTTCTTTTTCCACAAATTTGACAGTTGAAGAAAAACACCTATAGAGCGAAATATTTACAACAATGAAGGACAAAAATCTGCTCCCACCAAAGTGAATTACAAACTCTGAATTTGCAAAGAAGTATAACTGGACCTCGATGTTGTTTTGTTTTGTTTTTCAAAATTGATTTGGAAAAGGATAGGAACAGACAGTTTAGGGATAGAACTGTAGGACACAATTTTTATTTCAGACCAATCCTGCATTCCTTATAAACTTTAGTGAATAACAGAAATGCATGATGTATGTACTCAGTCCTTACCACCCTTCATTTATAACATCAACAATAAACCTTCTGTAGGACAGCAGAAATCTTATCTTCCATATACCCATATGCTGACTGAACAATATCCTAGAAAAATAATCAGTTAGGATCAAAGACTGTATAATCTCAAGTTCCAGATCTTATTTTCAACTACTTTAGCTTAGAGGTTGTCACACAAGGCTGTGTTCCAGCACTTCTGAAAATTGCTCAGTGCCCATCATTGCATCTTCCATATTCATGTTAAACATATTTCCAGCACGACTTACAATATCCTATTATTTAAGATGCAGTGTTATACACAACATAGCAGTGTAATCTTACACTCCCTATTAAGCAGTGTGTAAGGCACAAGAAATGTGTTTTGCTTTGTATAGGAAACATTTTAAACCACCTGCTTTTCAAACAGCATTGGCAGCCTTAATGAGAATTGTTTTTTTTTATCATGTCCGTACACATTGTAGAGAGAATTCAAAAGAACAGCTTGTCTAATAGTCAGACTACCCTGCAGTTTGGGTTATTAAAAAGGAGATTGTAAAAGCTATATAGGACAGCAGGAGATTTGGTTCATGTCTAGGGTTCCTTTAGCTCTGAACAATCTATCTCAGGAGGCAATAAGAAGATAGATGAAGCTTTTCTGCAATTTTCTCTCGTCCTTTCTTTCTCTGCTAATTCTAACACCTTCACTGTGAAAGTGCATTAACAAACAGGCTTATATCCTTCATTCTCCAGCTCCAAATACTCAGCATTTGCTGGAAACACACCAATTTAGCTGCAGAAAATGATTCCACAAACTTGAGGTTTGCATTTAGTTTAATAAATTTACACAGAGTGGCACAGAGCAAACTGCCTCTTGGAAGACTGTTGCTTTGCTGCATTTCAAACTTTGAGTGTAGCAGGACATTACTTGAGAAACTGTAAAAACAGAGTACACAGACAGATGCCAGGGCAGAAGGTACCTAGTACAATTTTACTTTTCTGAGGTCAATACAGTAGGTCATGCAAAGATAGAAGCTTATTTCTTTGCGATATTCAAAAACCTCCACAAATGTAAACCTTTTCCACTAGGTCTCAAAATCGACATTTGTGGGGTTTGGGAGTTTTGTTTGTTTGAGTTTTTTTAGCTGCTTGTTTTCTTTCCTGTCACAGGAAGAAAAATGTACTCTCTTTTCTCAGATTCAAACTTGTAGATAGCAGGAACTTAGTCTCAGTAACCTTCCTGTTAATTTACATGGTCTGAGAAAGGTCTGAGGAGAAAGAAAATTCAACATAGCTGTGCCAAACAACAGCATCCCTCTTCAAGCTGCTGAGTTGGTTCAATGTGGAAAATGACCAAGATGCTGCTAATAATTCATTTAGCACTTTGTCTCTATAAATTCTTAGACCTGTTTTCAGATCTAAGACAACTTTTTAATAGTCTTTCGATACCCAAAATGGTAAATTCAATGTAAATTTAAAGCAAATCCTAGAGCTGGGCCATTGTTTAAAGCTTGCCCATCAGTTGTTTTGCCATCACAGCTGAGCAGCTCTGCCTGTCATCTAAAGTCCTGGCTTGCCTCCCATGGACATGATTTTATTGACAGAGACAGGATGCTAAAAAGGTAAGAATATAACTCAATGCTGTGTTTGGCTAATAATTAATTAACTATTGGGTTGTAGCTGACTTCAGTGATCAGATTTATAAGGCTATACAGGGCAGTAAATTGTAAAATATTTGCAGAATTGGACTCAACAGATTTTCATTGTATTCGTAACCTGAACTTTGGATTTGCTTTTTCTTCCACAAGCCTTTCTTTTTAAATGGCTAACAGTTTATTTTAGAGACTGAGAGGTCAAACATTCAAGCTTGTCCCTGGCTGCCCTGAAGCTATAGCATTAAAAACCACAAACTCATACAAATAAAGAGATTGAGATTACTCCAATCTTTTGAGACTTTTATGCCAACATTTTATTTTGAGAACTAGGTGGAAAGGCAAGCAGGGAAGCTAGCCTGGAGCATGTCTTTCTCGTTAAGAGCCAAAGCTAGACAAAATTGTCTTTATTCCTCCAGCAGGGGTTCTACCTAGGACTTTTCCTTGGTATCTGCACTTGACTGAACAGGAATACACGGAAAGAAGGACAAGCAAGACAAGACCAGGAGAATAAAATAAAGAGTAAGGATGATCAATTTGCAAAAGCTTCAGCATCCAAATATTGTAGACCTGAGGAGGACGAGAACCACTTTTAGATTTTATTATTGTCTAGATGTGAGGATCACAATTGTTCCCTGTGGTAACACAAATGAATTTTACTTTAAAAGGTATTTGATAAAGTCTTTCATGGTCTCTGGAACAGTCGATACTATAGAGAGGATTTTTCTATCATCTATTATTTTATTATCTTCTTTTCTGAATTTAAATTACTTTATAGCTCAGATACTGAAATACTTTAGAGAGGCATTTAATATGCTGAGAGAAGAACAATCCAAGGTAACTTCAGCACATCTCTGCATTTCCAATGACACAGGGCATCACACAACAGGTCACATCTGCTGCGAACTGCAGCAGCTGAACTCCTCTTTATTACTCGTGCACAGAGCTTCAAATCTTAAGGGATGTCTTGAACTGCACTACTTGTCAATAGTTCCAATAGATTAATAAAACCTTTGGTGGCACCAAAGGCTTCTGGCCATATGCCAGCTTCAGCACATGTAAAAGGCATTGTTATGGTATCTTTACACCACCAGCTGTTTTCTTTTTAGCTGAAGATGTACTCTGTGATTTGATATTCATGCTGAAAAATTCCCTTCTACCTCAATTTTGCTAGTAAATCCCAATTGCACAGATATACATAGAAAGTGACTGTAAGAGTTTTGAACACCACACAAAGCCATTTCATTGCAAAACACAAATGGTATTTTGTAGAACCAACTACATGTGCATTCATTTTTACTTACAACAGTCTCTACTTAGGACTAAGAGCCCAAAGATGTTTCATGTCTCTAAAAAAGAAATCCATGTTCTAAAATACACTACAGTGCCAGCCAGGAACATGGCTAGTGAAACAGAAGTTGTCAAAGGAAAGACTCTGACCCAGGGTGAGCACCAGGTCAGTATGGCACACCAATTGTAAACATGATCAGACAAATCCTCAAGAGATGCATCACAGAATTTCCCATCTCTTCTGCTTTTCAACTTAGCAAAGGGGAGCACTGTGTCAAATACAGCATATTTTCTCTCTATGTAGTAGTAAGGATTTTGAAACAGACCCTGCTCTTCGGTATTTCCATAGACATGTAGTGAAGGGAAGTGATTTACACGTATTTAGTTCAAGAAATGAACTGCATACATTTGAAAAAACACAAGTGCATAAAATGCTCCTAGAGGAGACTGCAATCCTGAACTCATAGACCTAAGGTGGGTCCAGCTCTGGTGGGGCTCAGTTAGCTCCCACGTGCCAGCACCCTCTCCACCCGAGAGCAGCTACAGGCCTGGAAGCTCCAGAAAACAGCTACAAATTCAGCCCTACTGAGATGCACAACCTTGGCTGAGATTGCCAACCAAGGTAGGAGTAAGACATTATTCTGATGGGGTCACAGTCCCAGCCCACATTACTATGAGCTTGCAAGTGTTACGCTGCATGGATCTGCAAACAACTCAGTGGTGAAGATTTCCAGATGCTACAAGCTGTGTAAACACATCACTCCTAGATCAGAGAAACTGATTCCCTCAGTGCCAATCTTACACTTGCCTCTATATAATACTGTATTTTGTACACAAAAACTTACAACCAAATTCATAAAAATTAAGTACAGCATTCAATACAGTGTAGTTCAACACAGTAAAAAGTTGAATTAATTTGAGTAGATACAATTTGTTTAAATTGTCATGCATTTTTCAGCTTCACTGTACTTTTCCTCTTCCCCGTTAGTGGGAGTATTCACTAATGCTAACTCATTATTAATTAGTATTTTCATGATCAAAAGATCCCTTTAAATAATGTCTGTAACTTAGTTTGCCAAAATAGGAAGACTTCTGGTCATAATTTTCCATAAAGCTGATTTTGAATTAGATAAATTAAACCTATGAGAAGAAGAGAGTCACTTAAGTCTTATTATCTTCTACTTACTAGCATCAATAAATCATTTTCTTAGAATAGTTCTACTTCTTAGCTGAGCTACTTGTTTATATTAGCAGAATTTGGTTACAATTGTTTAATGTGAACTATAACTGTTTGACATTTTGCACAGTAAGTAGGTAACGAAATGGTGATTTTACCCATAACAGAAAGAATGGGCAACTCTGTCACTTATGTGTAAAGTTTTAGACAGCTAAGTAATACAGATTTAAATTAAAAATGACAGATGCACTGGCTTGGAATATAATGGGCACTGAAGTGAACCTTTATTCCTTTTAGCAGCTTACAGTTAACTCTTAAATAGACCACACATTATATTCACTTTGAGTTCTGTAACTATTCAGCTAAGTGATCAGATGGCTATTCTGTTGATGGCACTAGCGTGCTTCAGGATATGAGGCTTCTCTGACCTACAGTAGAAATTCAACTGAACTCATGTTCATCAGAGGTCATACCAGAGAAAAAAATATCCTGATACTTGATATCTTCAAAGATACTGAAGATATTTGAGATCTTCCGTACTGAAATCTGCATACTGTATGTCACAAAGTCTGGTGGATTTTACTTGCTTTGATTAACACTTCATAAAAAATGCACATGCTTCCCATCTGATCCCTCTACCAGAGTATACTAGAATCCACTCAGAGGCCCCTGAAACTCAGTGGTCTTTTATTGTCTCTTGCAAGGAGAAAATTAAGCTATAGAATTAGTAATAAAATGCACTACCTGATATATATTTGTGGCCAATCCTTGGTTCACTGAGGTTAATCATACAAGAAAAGGAAATTGGATTTTACTCACTACCTTTAATGCAATTATAATAGCAACAATAACACACTTTTTAATGTTAGTCCATCACCTAAGACAATCTTTCATAGTGGATTCATAAGAAAAATACTACTTTTTTAATGTTCCTACTTTGGAGGCTTTAGGAATTCAAGACAAAACAAAATCTAAAGTACAGTTACTATCATTTCTTGAGAAAGAACTCTGAAAACAAAGTTGCTTGAATGAACTCAGATTTGTCTATGAAATGTTTTCCTATGTGGATATCATGTAATGAAAGTTCCAAAGCATACAAAACCCTGTTGTAGAGTTAGAGCAATAGCTACCTCTTCAGTAAGATTGATTTTTAAACAAAACAAAACAAACTTCCTTGTGGCACAAAAACCAGCAAATGCACTTCTTACTTGATTTGATTCCAGTCTTGAATCCATCAGGATAACTGATGTCAAATTCCAACTCATCATAAAATCCACAGAGGTATAAATATCATTTGCTAATCATAAGCCCCACATCTCTAACTCAACTTGGGAAGTGCTCTTGAATGGTGTTCCCAGGCTTTCCAGCGCTCTAGAGTGCGCACTACACATCGAGTGCAATATTGGCATCATAGGGATCTATCAACTTGAGAGTCCATTTCCTGTGATGTAGCATTTTGTACATCTGCGACTTGACTTGTATTTGTTCCAAAATGAATTTCATGCTTAACTTGTTTTTCTTAATTAAACTTCCTTTAGCAGTTTCTAATACGTGCATTATTAAAACTCATTAGTCCCATTCATGCCTGCCTGTCTTTTTTGGCTTCATATTCATGTATCAAAGAGCTCTGTTGCTTTATATAGGAAGCAAATTAAATAATAAATATGAGAACTTGAACGTTTTATGAGTGTCAGTATGAGGAAGTGGCTGCAAGGCCCATAAGGTTTCACACAAAAAAAGCATTACAGCTAAAGCTAACATGCTGACACATCTCTGATCTATAAAGTCTGCAGTAATGGTAGCAGTAAAGTGTTGTGCCATAGAAGGGGAATTTTTCTCTCCCATGAAATAGAAATAGGATATAGCACAAACTGTATTTACTGTTGTAAAAGAATTTCAAATAAAATTTCCCAAAAGCTTAGAATATAACACCATTAAATGTCTACAAAGATTTACTCTTTCCATCTGACTTCATGTGTAGCTCCTATTATTTAACTTCCTGTCCCCTTTTCGTTTTCTACCACTATCTATCAGAAACTTACTTATTTAAGTTATAGCAACTGGTCTCAGGTCTCCCTGTGGTCATGTCCTGGTCATGCTGACCATGGCTCCAGTGACAGAAGTGTTCCTGACCCAGCAGCACGGTCTCGTGGTGACTATCTCAGGGCCCAAGCCTCCACAGGAATAACCCATCTTTGTGAAATCAAAGCAACAAAAGCTCCTTCCCACCATGTCCATTTCACACAGTTTTGGGGATGTTGAAATGTTCAGTGTATCTATGTAGCAACATTTCTCCTAACAAAGTTGTCATCTTCTCCTCATGAACACTTCTAAAACACATGCCTGCATAAGGCTTTACTACTTTAAAGTACTTTTTTGGAAATGAAGGGATGGTGTTGGGAAGGCATAAGTTAAAGAATGATTTCAGGTTCAGATATTGAACTTAAATGCTTCAGACAAGATGGAATAAAAGTATCACAGTATGTCAGGGGTTGGAAGGGACCTAGAAAGATCATCTAGTCCAACCCCCCTGCCAGAGCAGGGTCACCTAGAGGAGGTCACACAGGAATGTGTCCAGGCAGCNTGATACATGGGGTTGTTCTTTCCCAGATGCAGTACTTTACATTTACCCTTGTTAAATTTCATCAAGTTTCTCCCTGCCCATCTCTCTAGCCTGTCCAGGTCACTCTGGATGGCAGCCCAGCCTCCTGGTGTGCCTGCCACTCCTCCAAGCTTGGGATCATCCGCAAACTTGCTGAGGGTACACTCTACCCCATCATCCAGATTATTAATGAACATATTAAACATCACTGTATAAAACACAACATAAATGTATTCCCCTCATTAAATTCCCAGAACTAGTTCGACAAGTGGGCTAACGGCATCTCTAGGCAGGATGTGATTGAGGAGATCTAGAAAACATATTTGTAAATTGCTATTAAAGTTCTCTGCTTGGTTACAGGAATATGAGTCACTTAAAATATGAGTTGTAAAGCATCCTTGATCACTTTTATGATTTTACAGTCACATGTTGCTAAATTCCAAGCACTACATTCTCCCTTTATGTAGTGCAAAAGGCCTAACCAAGCATCAGTGGAAAGTAACAGACTACCCAAAGGCAGCACTAAAACTGATAACGCAGAAAATATTATGAGGACAGAACAGAAGAATTCAACAAATGGGGGAAAGGGAACTCCAACTGCTTTTCTCTTAATGGACTAATCTTTTGTTTGCCCACGGTAGTGGAAAAAACATTTTCCATCGATGTATGCATCCCAGCCCTTCACATCGCTTGGTTACCATAAGGATATTTACAGTAGACACACTGCCCCATGGTTTCACACAGTGACCCTTTACATCACCTTTGATCTTTTAGTGAAAAGTGGCACAGGAGAATGGGTGCACAGAAAAACTTAAACATGGTACTAAGTAGCCAACCAGTCACCTTTTATCCCTGGATAATACACAGCAAATCCTTGGGAAAACGTGTGGGATCTTCCACAGCAGGTGGAAACACGGAGCTGAGTCACCAAGAAGTCAAGATGATTCTCCCTTGTAATTGTGATAACTCAATAATGATTCTGGGGAATGCAGTGTCATCATTTGTCATTAGAACTACAGGATATACTTTCAATATGCAATACATGATGATGTTTCCTCATCACCTTCTTTCTTTTTTGTGTTTTTTTGCATCCCCTAACTCGCTCTCTCTCCCACACAAACCCTTCAGCAATGGCCAGGTAGCAGGGCAGGCATTCCCCTCTGAATGCATACACAGAGCTCAGAAACAGGGCTACCGTTTTGGAAAGATGCTTTTGTAACAGTCTGTATTCATCAGTCAGGATCTACTTGTTATCATTACCTGTTATACTTACTAGGGATGGATATCTGGGACTAATGGGAAATTATATTGTTCACTGAATCAGATTGATTACTGCCCATCCTTTATTAAAAGAAATTCACAAAGGTTTCTGCTGAATCTCCAGCAAAACGTTCTCTTTTCATTATTTGCTTTCAAAGAATGTCTGTCTCTTTTTGCCCTTCTTTTTCACTATTTAATTTTTAAATAGTTTCTTTTTCATGTGATTAAAAAATCATAATAAATATGAGACCAAACAAATAATTCAAAGCTAGCCAAGGATCTGTAATAAAGCTCCACATCTCTATTAGAAAGGAATGTATATTTGCTTTTAATAAAGAAAGGCAAGCCAATCCATTACAAACTGAGACCATATCTAAGCCTCTGCTTTCTTCTCATTTCCCCAGACTCCATTTGAACAATTAGAGTGCTTTATGTTTGTGTGTATGCCAGTGCATATTAAATATGCAAACTGATAAAAAAATAAAACTACCACCATTACCACGTTCAAATCCTCCATTCACTTGCAAATCAATTTATCTGCCTACAGCTCTGTCCCAGTCTTTAAATAACCCTCTTGAGCAGACTGCTCCACCTCCAGCCAAATAATCCAGAGCAAACCCACTTTGTTAAGGATGTTTAAGTATCAACAGCTAGGATATCATCTTCTTACCCTACCGTAGAAAAAGGGAGGAGGAAAACCAAAGCAGTATCAGGATGACAGCTCTTCTTCTTGCTTCTACACAACTTACTGCCTTAAAGAACCTGAACACTCTCCGATGGCTTTCCTTGCTACTTCAGTTAATCACAAAACTGAGGTGTTCAGCCAAATCCTGCTTCCCAGCACACTTAGGATGATTATCCTCAGCCTCATTTTTTTTCCCACAGCCTGCATATGGTTCACATGAAATACACAGAATAAACAGGATCTCTTTATGGGTATCTAAGGACCCTTTAATCATTTACTGCAAAACTGATTTGCAACACTGCTGCAGTCTGTAGCTGTAGTCTAAGCAAACCAGTATCATTTATCAAAAGTAACTCAGAAGTAGTCCTCTTTAACCCTGTATCATGCACCAGCAATAAAGAGGGGGGGGGGGGGGGCAAAAAAACCCAGCCAAGCAATATTTCCAAACATGGCTTACTTAGCTTTTGCCTCCCAATCTGCACATCTCATTTCAAAGATGCAAAAGTGGGCTGCATGTTACAGCTGTTGAGCCCACACAAGTCTCAGTGCAGTCCATGGGAATCAGTATCTTTGAAAATCAGGGCCCTAGATAATGGGCTCTATTTTTAAATGTTCATTTATATCATACATGGATCTTTCACTTGTCAGGTGCCTGTAATAAAGTACATGCAATTTCATAAGTATCTTTGGCTTCAATTAAGCCAGCCCAGAAAAAAATAGTAGAAGAAAAGGTCCCAAGGCTCACAGTGTTGCTCTTTCAGCAGCAACAGCAATGGGATAACAAGAGTCTGTAGATGCATCAAAAATGCTGCTACTGTAAAAAACAAACTGGGGGGAAAAAAATGGTCTTAAGGGAGTAGAAAAAAGTTATTTTGAGCATTGCCACAAATACGTACTTTCAGATATGAATTATCTCTGTGAATTTATCAGTACAGCCTGGTCTCACTAAGGCTCTGGATAAATGCAAATATTATCACAGTGGATGGCAGTACTGGAAAAAATATTTCCTAAAACAATTTCTTACACTTACGCTGGGGGAGAGGGTGAAATTAGCTTCATTTCAAATTCACAGAACATCTAAACATGCCAGAAACATTCACTTGGATATTTATAGTTTCTATAAGATGTATTTCCATTTTATACTAGTGGATTTTTAATACCATAGTTGTCAGAGCTAAAACAAACTGGCTCACAGAAAGCAAATCCAATGTCAAACTAAAATGATATTCCTTAAAAAGTCAGCAAAATTACAGAAGAAAATAGCTTCTCCAGACTACCACCTGCACTAGCAAGAATGCAACACTTAAAATAAACCAGAGCTCGATTAAAAGAATTATTTTAATTTAATTGCTGTGAAACCATAAGCATCCTTAAAACGATCCGAGATAATACCCCTTTCTCCTGATTCCAAGGTAACTTTCTGGCTTTAATTATAAGTCAATTAATATTAAGTAATTTGACTGATTAATTTTAATTAAACCTGTTGAAAATTGATTTTTTTTTTCCCCCCTTTAGCAAGTAAAGATGAGGCTCTAGTGCGATTGCCAGGAAAAGAAGAGCGGGGGAGAGACAACCCAGGACTTCAAACCCAAGCGAGAGAAGATGTCTGAAGGAAAAAAAAAAAAAAAA